>JAULBY010013546.1:0-22429 GCA_032358315.1 Ophiocytium majus | reverse complement strand
CCCCCTCCCCCGCCCCCCCCCAGGGCATCTTCAACTCCAAGATCCCCGACGCCCCCCCCATCACGGAGTACACGCAGCTGACAGCGCTGCAGAAGGCGTTTGAGCCGTATTGGGAGCTGTGGACGCGCGCGGACGACTGGGCGGCGCTGCGGCGGGCGTGGATGGACGCGCCCTTCCCCTCGCTGGATGCGGAGGCCGTGGAGAAGGGGGCGGGCGCCGTCAGCCGGGGGTTGAATAAGGCGGCGCGCTTCTTTGAGTCCGCGGGCCTCGAGGGGTGCCTCAAGATTGCGCGCTCGTGAGTGGCGTGCGCGGGGGGGTGCTAGGCGTAGTTGCTTGTTGGAAATGACATGACGGTACATTTACTGGTGTCATGCTACATATACTTCGAAGTAGTATAACAGGTCAGCAGGGGCCTCCACAAGGCGGCGCGCCTCTTTGAGTCCGCGGGGCTCGAGGGCCGCCTCAAGGTTGCGCGCTCGTGAGTGGCGTGCAAGTGTGGTGCTCCCGCACAGGCTTTGGCGGCCCGGCGTGCTGCCATGCTTGGCGTAGTTGAAAATGAGTTAAGGGTATGAATGTTGTACTCCGTACTTCGAGTGCGACTTATCAGCAGGGGCCTCAACAAGGCGGCGCGCTTCTTCGAGTCGGCGGGCCTCGAGGGCTGCCTCAAGATGACGCGCCCGTGAGTGGGCGCAGCGGGAAACTCGGCGTAGTTGAAGATGAGTAGTGGTATGAATGTTCTATGGCAGATCACAGGTGGTCGCTGGCGTCAGCAGGGGCTCAACAAGGCCGCGCGCTTCTGTGAGTCGACGGGGCTGGAGCGGTGCCTCAAGATCGTGCGTTCGTGAGTGGCGTGCGCGGGGGGGTTCCTGGGTGGCCCAGCGCACTAGGATGCTCAGAATAGTTGAAAAGAGTGAACGGTATGAATGTCATGTGACACGTCACAGGTGGTTGCTGGCATGGACTTGCAGGGTGCGCGGGCCTCGAGGGTGGCCTCAAGGTTGCGCGCTAGTGAGTGGTTCACAAGCTGGTGTGCTGACGGCGGAGCGAGACGCCAAAGGGGTATTTGCAAGTGAAAGCCGCCCTCCACGTGTTTTGATTATGGTGGAAGTGAGCTGCCGCGAGCGCTGCTGAGCAAATGCAAACCGCCGTCTGCGTGTACTTATGCTGCTGAGCAGGGTAAAGGCGGAGGTGGACGAGTTCATGCCCTTTGTGCCCGTGGTTGTGGCCCTGCGTACGCCCGGCATGCGCGCGCGCCACTGGGACGCCCTGAGCGAGCGCCTGGGCATGGACCTTCACCCCGATAACAACTACACGCTCGCAAAAGTCATACAGGTGTGGACTGCCTAGATTTACACACACTCGAGTCCCCCTTTTCCATGCTAAGTGCCCGGAGGAGCAAATGTGCTCAGCCAGAGGCAACAGCACTGCGCTGCACCGTGCTCCTTTCTGTGGCAGCAGGGCCCCGGAGGCACGCGCCCCCAGGGCGCGCACGGGAAGGCTGTAGAGGCAGCTCAGCCCACGCCCCCAGTGCCACACAGTTCCGTCATGCTTTGCACAGAGCGCTGCTAGGCGGCGACGCCAGCGCGCGCCGCCACGGGCACGGGAAGCAGCATGTCACCGCCAGTGCGCATTGTCTGGTGCCACCACCAGTGTGCATTGTCTGGTGCCACCGCCATTGTGCATTGTCTGGTGCCACCACCATTGTGCATTGTCTGGTGCCACCGCCATTGTGCATTGTCTGGTGCCACCGCCATTGTGCATTGTCTGGTGCCCACTGTGTGTGCACGGCCTCGGCGCACCGGATCATTCCTCCCATTGCCAGTGCCCCCACGTACTGCCCCGCCCCCCCCCCCCCACCCCCTCCCTCCGTCCCCTGTGCCTCCGTTCCTCCCGCCGCCCTCATTCAGACCAAGCTGCATGAGCGCGCGGAGCCCATCCTGCGCGTGAGCGAGACGGCCGCTAAGGAGTTTGCCATCGAGTGCCTGCTGGACAAGATGCGCGACGCGTGGGCGAACGTCACCCTCCAGGTACCATAGGCGGCACTGGCCACTTCATCTGTCGTAACCTCACAGCCAAATTCACCCTTCTGTGAGCGCCCTACCCGACCCAAGCCCTGCCGCTGAGCCGGCTACCCTGTCACCTTCTCCCCCCCCCCGCTCCCGCGATCACACCCACACACACACACACACAAAGTCCGCGGGTGAGCGCTGCCGCCATTGCCGCTGCTGCCCTGCATGCGAGGTGCTGCCCACTGGCCGGCGCGCGCGCAGCCCATGCCAAACCCCAAACCCCACACCTCAACCGGCCACCTTGGTGATGCGGATTGCGGACACGCCCTGCTGACACATACGTGTGAATAGCGTTCATGCGCGGACACACACGTACAAACTAGCTTCAGTGAAAGTATACACTTCAGTAGCAGTGGAGGTAGTGCAGGTGAAGCCGTACCACGCCACGGGCCCCATTATCTTGCAGCCCCATCCTGTGCCCCCCCCCCCCGCCCACACACACACACACAAAGTGCAAGTGCTGATGCTCCCGCCACTGCCGCTGCCGCCACTGCCCCTGCCGGCACTGCCGCTACCGCCACTGCCACCGCCGCTGCCCCTGGGTGCCGCGCCAGGTGGAGCCGTACCGCGCCACGGGCACGTGCATACTGCACGGCGCTGATGAAATGATGGCGCTGCTGGACGAGCAGGTGACCGCCACGCAGGCCGTCGCCTTCAGCGCGTTCCGCGGCCCCTTTGAGGACCGCATCTCTCAGTGGGACGCCACGCTGCAGGTGCGTGGTACCCCCCGCCCTGGGCAGCTAGAACTGGCACACCCACCATTTAAAAAAAAAAAAACTTAAAAATAATAAAAAAATGGTAGTATTGCAGTATTTCGAAAGTAGTACTACGTGTAGTACTTCAGAAGTATAAGGAAGTATGTCACTACACGTACAGTGCCTGCCGCCTGCCCGCGCATGTGAGTGGTGGGAGAAAGTGCAAATACTTCGCGAAGTACTTCTGAAGTGGCGCTTTCACTTATGTGCGCTCGTGGGCGTGCAGGGGCCAGGTCATGCAAGTCTGAACATGTGCAATAAGTCCATGTGCTTGGCCAGCCACCCATGCAAAAGCACCAGCATTACCCACACGCGCCTGTGCCAAGCTGCTACTATCGCTATTTTTTTAGCCATACACGCTGTATATACGCTCCGTATACGGCGTATATGGCTTGCTCATAGACGTTTTCGCGCAACCCTATGCATGAAGCGCTGGTCATGCATGCGCAGCTATGCACACCCCAGGAACAAGAGGTCACGGGATGCCGCAATGAAATATCCCACTTAAAAGTATGAGCATAACTCATCATCAAAGTGGTACAGTAATAGTTGCACTGTGCTGAGGAACCGCGCACGCTGGCGTGCCGCCATGCACTCACTGATGCTGACGGGTGGTGGGTTGCCCCCGCTGCGCTGCGCCGCCCGCCACGCAGGTGGTGAGCGAGGTGCTGGAGGAGTGGCTGGCCGTGCAGCGCAGCTGGCTGTACCTGCAGCCCATTTTCGACTCCCCAGACATCAACAAGCAGGTGAGCACTAAAAAGCCCACACCCTGCCGCCCACGAGAGGGTGCATAGGGCTTTCACACCCACGTCCGCCACCGCCTCGCCCACCAGGAATGCTCCCTGTCTCGGATGCTCCCTCCCTCCACCCTTTAGCCCTTCTTTGCCTTTTTACCCGTGCTCCGCCCTTGGCCGTAGAAATCGGGGAATAAGACCCCCCCCTGGTATGAGACCCCCCCTGCGAATAAGAATCCCCCGGTTTAGTGAACGAGGGGCATCTGGCAGCAAGACCCAGGGTACCCTCTATATAAATGTATCTAGAATGGGAAAATGTGGGATAACACCCCCCCCCGAATAAGAAACCCCCGGTGTTAGCGACGGCCGGAGCTCGGCGACACAAACGGGGGGTTTTACACCCCAATATCTACGGTAACCTCGCTTCGCCTGTTTGGCCGTGCTCCGCCCTTTAGCCCCGGTTTGCCTGTTTAGCCTTGCTCGCCCTTGAGCCCCCGCTTTGCCAATTTAGCCGTGCTCCGCCCTTTAGCCCCCGCTTGCCCGTGCCCGCTGCTCGCGTCCACCACCTCGCAACCGCCCCTTCCGCCGCCGCCACCGCCCCTGCCCGCCCCCCTGTAAACGCACACCGCCACCGCGCGCAGCTGCCACTGCAGGGCAAGCGCTTTGCGAACGTAGACAAGCACACTGGCGCAGCCGCTGCGGCCTGTTTAGCCGTGCTCCGCCCTTTAGCCCCGCTTTGCCTGTTTAGCTGTGCACCGCCCTTTAGCCCCCGTTTTGCCCACGCTCGCCACCACCCTGTTCTGCCCGTCGCTCACCCCTGCTCCCTCCACCGCCGCCGCCGCTGCCGCCGCCGCCCCTCGCCCCCCCCCATGACACGCAGCTGCCGCTGGAGGGCAAGCGCTTTGCGAGCGTGGACAAGCACTGGCGCAGCACCATGGCGGCGGCCGCGGGCGGCGCGGGGGGGGCGGGCGCGCTCGCCATCAAGTTCTGCAACTCGCCGAAGCTCCTCGAGCGGCTGCGGGAGTCCGGGCGCCTTCTGGAGACGGTCCAGAAGGGGCTCAGCGACTACCTGGAGACGAAGCGCGCGGGCTTCTCGCGCTTCTACTTCCTGAGCAACGACGAGCTGCTGGAGATTCTGAGCCAGACCAAGGACCCGCGCGCGGTGCAGCCGCACCTCAAGAAGTGCTTCGAGGGCATACACTCGGTGGACTTTGATGCGGGCGGCGCGATCACCGCCATGCGCTCCGCGGAGGGGGAGCGCGTGCCATTCGTGACGCCGGTCGACCCGACGGGGAAGAACGTGGAGAGCTGGATGACGGAGGTGCGTGCGGTGTGTGTGTGTGAGGACTGCCTGGCGTGTACCTGAGACGTAGAGTACTTGTACTTGGTCTTATGTTGTGTTCCTCTGCGGATCCTGTAATAAGTTGTCATCGTCCGTGGCGCCGGTCGACACGATGGGCAAGAACGTGGAGAACTGGATGGCGTGGTGTGTGTGAGGACTTGCCGGTGTGGCCGTGTGTGCGCGAGCACCCCCTGTCCTGCTGGTGATCTGCGATTGCTGCTGGTGCGCTGAGCAGGTGTGCGTGGCCATGTGCGCGAGCGTGCGCTGTGTAGCTGCCGTAACCGCTGTAACCGTTGCTGCGGCTGCGCTGCGACCGCTGCTGGTGGTGAGCTGAGCGGGTGTGCGTGGCGGCGCGCGCGAGTGTGCGCTGTGTAACTGCCGTAACCGCCGTAACCGCTGCTGCTGCTGGTGCGCTGAGCAGGTGTGCGTGGCCATGTGCGCGAGCGTGCGCGAACAGATGCGCCTGGCCATCTCCGACTACCTGGGCGTGCCGCGCCCGCAGTGGATGCAGCAGTGGCCGGGGCAGGTCGTGCTCAACGGCAGCCAGGTGTGTGCCGCGAGCGCGCCGACCGCCAAAACCATACCGACTGCGTTATTGACGTGTGCAGCATACTAGAAGCACTCGCGCGTCAACAACAATTGCTACTGGGATGCGGTGATAGGAGGGCGGGGCGGGGTGAGCGGCAGCAGCGAGTCGGGGTGCGCGCGCCACGGCCTTTCCTGGCCCATTTTTCTTTCTTGTAAGTACATGAACTTGTGTGTGTGCCTCAGGGTACGGCACACTTTTTTATTATTATTACTATTATTTTCTCAATAGCAGTGACATGCAATTGGCGCCACCTAGAAGGCATCGTAGGGTCGGTGCACCATGACACGTCTGTGTACGCTGTGTGATGGCTGGCTAAAGTGACCCGTGGTCCGCAGTCTGGGCCACGTGCTGCAGCGGAAGCCAGGTGCGTGCATAGATGGTCATGCAGCAGAGCCAAGATCGACGCGCCAGTCATGGCACACACCATGTATGAATATGAACATGCACACGTAGTGATGGGTCACGACGTAAAACATACTACGTAGTAGTTTTATACGGTACGTTATATAGACTACGGCGTATTTCTACGCCCCCCAAAAGCGCGATATACGGCGTATGTGCCGTATAACCATGTTCATCTGTATACGTTATACGGCGTTTGTACATGCGTTTGACGGCGTATAATGCAAAAGTTGTACGCTGTGACCCATCACTAACCATGTATGAACACGCACACGCCTATGCCTGACATACATTGAGTACAGTGCACTCGCCATTTGGTGCACTTCACTTGGTGCGGTATGCGGTTTGGTGCGGGGCCTCGAGGCCTGTCACAGACCACATGATTCTATATAAACGGTACACATGACTCGACATAGACCACACACAATGAGCCATTTGAGTTGGTGCGGGTCTCTATTTAGTGCGGGGTGCCAGGGGGGTGGCACTACCCCGCACTGAATCGCGCGTGCACTGCATGCATGTGTATGCATGCACATGCGTGCGCAGGTGCACTGGACCGCGGAGGCGGAGGAGGCCATGGCGTCCAAGTGGGATATACTTATATCTGTGAAGCATGTGTACTGGTACATTACTTCAAAGTACTACATAGTATTTCCCTTTCCAGTATACTTGCAAGTGGATACTTGTAAGTGTCTACTTGAGTACTACTAGTAGTATATATTTAGGCACATGCACACACATGCCTCATATAGGTACATGTACATGCGTGCGCAGGTGCACTGGACCGCGGAGGCGGAGGACGCCATGGCGTCCAAGGGCAACGCGGGCGTGCGCGACTACCACCGCCAGCTGGTGGGCCAGCTCAGCGACATGGTGTTCCTCATCCGCGGAGACCTGTCCTCGCAGGCGCGCATCACCATCGGTGAGCGCACCCGCATGAGACACTCACAAACAATACTGCGTGCAATTGTGCGTGTGTGCAAAATGCGCTGTGGGCACTGCCAGGCCGACTGACAGCTTGCAACGACGTGCAACGGAGCGAGAGGGAGGTGAGCGCGCCCGCACGTACACACGCACGGACGCGGTCAATGGCGCATGCATGCGGCATACATGCATCGTAGGCATTGTCAGGCCGTTCATTGGAAATGATGGGTAGCAGCGCCAAGCATCAGACAGCACCACGCCAATGGCCATTGGGTCGTACCACGCCGGGCGTAACAGCACTTCAAGCCACACTGAAATGCCTGCCAGCGCCTCCAACCCCGCATTGCTCCTGTGGCCACCTGTGAGCGACGCGGTGGCTCTCGCGGGCGCCTGCGCCGCCGCCCCGACAGCACTGCTGACGCCCTGTGGCAATGCCCTGTGCTGCTGTGTTGCTACACTGCGTTGTGGGCGCGACGGCGCAGGGGCGCTGGCGGTCATCGACGTGCACGCGCGCGACGTCGTCGAAAAGATGGCGGACGCGGGCGTGTCCGCCGCCACCGACTTCGACTGGTTCTCGCAGGTGCGCGGAACCAGCCGAAACACTACTGCAGTAGTAACCAAAACATGCAAGGAAGCCCGTGTGCATGGCACATTACCAGGGCCGTCATGGCAGTCGTGGCTGCGCACACAGACTTGGTGGCTGGCGCGTGAGTTAACACTCCAGGTCCCTGAGGACAAAAGTTGGAGTGCACTTGCCAGCAGTACGCATTGATGCACATGTACACATGCCTGGCGGGGAGTGGTGCTGCCGCCCCGAGAGACGCGCAGAGTCGCGCCACTGCCGTGGCCACGGCTGCAGCACGAGGGCTTGACACCCAAACCCCTACTTGAGAGTTTGGCGGAGGTGAAACCAGTGGTTTCCGGCTAGCAGGTCCGGGAAACGCCACTTCATGACCTACGCCACCATATCCGATCCTTTATTGGCGCACTGTTTGCATGCCGGGCCGCGCAGCAGTCTCACACCCCTCCGCCACCGCTCGCCACCGCCACCGCCACTGCTGCCGCCGCCACTGCCGCTACTGCCGCCATCACTCCCGCCGCCGCTGCTGCCGCCGCCGCTGCCGCTGCCGCCGCCGCCACTGCCGCTGCCACCGCTGCTGCCACTGCCGCAACTGTTGCTGCCGCCGCCGCCACTGCCACTGCTGCTGCTATCGCTACTGAGTAGATGAGGTTCTACTGGAAGGGCGGCGTTGCGGGCGCGCACGGCGGGCGGCCCGGCGCTCTCCCGCCCGACGGCATCCTGCACGACGACGGCGGCAACCTTAAGGTGGTCATGGTGAGTGAGCTGGCGTGGTTGTGGTTGAGGGGGGTGGGCAGGGGTGGCGGGGTGGTGTGTGTGGGGGGGAGCCCGGCTGAGTGGGAACGCCACGCCCTGCCTTTGCGACAGTGGTCACAGTGAAGGCGTGCGCTCACCCCGCGCCTACGCAAGTTTGCGTGAGAAGTGGCGGCGGTGGTGGTGGACCGACCGACTAATTGGTGTGACAGCGGCGGCTGGCTGCGCGGACTCTTGCTGCTGAGCACTGCTGCTGAGCACTGCTGCTGAGGGTGCGGGGCGCAGCGCGGCGTGCTGCAGACAGCCACAACAGCTGCCGCCCTGCCCGCGCACACAGCACAGCGCCGAGCACCACCTCCACCATATGTCCATTTGCATGTGCAACTTCGCACCCTCCCCCCACCCCGTTTCCTGAGCACTGCTCCTGCGTTTTTTTGGTGCCGCATGCCTGCGACCGCAGGTGTCGAGCGAGCGCGACTACGGGTATGAGTATCTGGGTAACTCGTTTCGACTCGTGATCACGCCGCTCACGGACAAGTGCTACCTGACCATCATGAGCGCGCTGCAGATGATCCTCGGCGGCGCGCCCGCGGGGCCCGCGGGGACGGGCAAGACGGAGACCACCAAGGTGTGTCTCCAACTTCAAGTTGTAGTTAAGTTGTAGTGTATGTAGTCTGGTGACACGGGTCATACATACATGGTCACGCACCGGCACACTATCAATGCAGTTGCGGGGACGGGCAAGACGAAGTCCACCGTGAGTCCAACTTCAAGTAGAAGTTGCAGTTTGTGTATCTGATGAACGCGGGGTCATGCACGGCACAGTCCGCCGTGTGGCTTGCTCGCGAGCACTGGTGCTACACTCCCCGGTACCAAAGGACCTAGATTGGCTGTGACCCCAGCGCACGCGTCACCCCTGTGTGAGCCACCTCTTCCATGGCAATTTATAGCAAACTGCTACGAAGTATGAGGAAAGTGAGGGCTGCCACGTGTCAAATTTGGTAACATGGTACTCGTGCTGCTGAAGTTGAAATTTAGCACTAGTCCGGGGGCATGGGTGGTCACATGCACGCTGGCCCACACCAGCACGAGCGCAACCGACACCGATGAGGGCCTGGCGCGGGAGTTTGCGTGCTGGGGCGCCAACCCTCAGTGCACACGCACATGCCAACTGGCTGCGCAGTCACACAGTATCAAGCACCGGTGAGAGCGCCACTGTCGAAAGTGGCAGGCCTTGACATGTGCCTCCCCCCCACCCGCGCTTCCCCTCTGCCGCAGGACTTGGCCAAGGCGCTGGCCAAGCAGTGTGTGGTGTTCAACTGCTCGGATGGGCTGGACTACATGGCCATGGGTGGGTGCCGCCGCCGCGCAGCACCGCCGTGTGCGCCCCGCCCTCCCTGCACCGCCCCATACGTGGTATCAACGGCACCTATGTTGTGTTTGCAGGGTTTGAGAGGCGAGCGCCTCTGGGGGGGGGGCACCGCCGCCGCCGTGTCACAGTATATTCGCACACTGTACGTTGTTGAATTTTGCTCAGGGCGTGGGCAGCCCTGTGCACATGGTGTGCGTGACTGCACGAACCGCGGTCTGGCATTCCGTTGCTAGCCGACAAGATCATGGCGCCCCGCAACACGTGCATTTTGACAGGTATGCCCACACACTGTAGGGTACACTCAGTAGTTCAGTACCACCAGTACAGAAAGTATGTGCGTATTCTATATATACTGTATATATATGTAAGTATCTGGATATTTGTGTCAAGCTGTGGCAAAGTGGCAGGGCACAGCACTACCGATATCACCATCGCACTGGAGACCGTCTGTCTGCTGCGAGGCACCATCATTGGTCCATCAACCGCGCTGCCGCCTGCGCCACCACACAAAACACGCCTGGTGCTCAGCATGGTGCTCAGCAGAAATGGGCCGTTACGCAGGTGATTATCCATTTGCTACGAGGCACCACCCACTGAAGCACCCCTCCACTGCGCGTGCGCGCCGTGCTGCCCCCCACGGAAACCCCGGAACATTCCAGGAAAGTTCTTCAAGGGTCTGGCCTCGTCCGGCGCGTGGGCGTGCTTTGACGAGTTCAACCGCATCAACATTGAGGTCCTGTCGGTCATCGCCCAGCAGATCATGACGCTGCAGGGGACCGTTCAGCGCGGCGAGAAGCGCTGCGTGTTCGAGGAGACCGACATCCTGGTGCGTCAGCGCATGAAGTTTCATGAATTCACGCACCTGCAGTATGTGCACCGCGCCCGCGTGTCCACGCCCCCGAAACCATCTGTGTGGCGAGCTCGCGAGAAACACTGCATGTTTGAGGAGACCGACATCCTGGTGCGTCAGCGCATGAAGTGTAATGAAGTCATGTACTTGAAATATACGTACACTTGTGCACCTTGCCCGTGTGTTCGCGGTGAGGAATACTGGGTGTTTGAGGAGACCGACATCCTGGTGGGTCTGCGCATGAATCATGAATGCATGTACTTGAAGTACGTGCACCTCGCCCGCGTGTTCACGCGCCCGGAAAGCGCTGCGTGTTCGGGCACACGGACACCCTGGAGGGCCAGCATTATTATGGAAAGGACATCATGAGTTCATGATTGCGCATGTCACCCAGCTGGTCACGCGCCCGGAACAACGCCCCATGACAGATGAAGCAGCTCAGTCGAACGTTCACCAACATTGCTGCTGCTTCCGCTGGCGCTGCCACTGCTGACGCCACCGCCACCGCTGCCGCTACTGCCGCCACCGCCGCTGCTGCCGCCGCTGACGCCACCGCCGCCGATGCTGCTGCTGCTGCTGCTGCCGCCGCTGCTGCTGAGCAGGTGAACCCTGAGTTTGCGGTGTTCATCACCATGAACCCCGGCTACGCGGGGCGCAGCGAGCTGCCCGACAACCTGGAGGCGCTGTTCCGCCCCGTGGCCATGATGGTGCCGGACTACGCGCTCATCGCGGAGATCATGCTATTCAGCTACGGGTACCTGGAGAACCGCAAGGTGGGTGTGCTACAAGAGTACTTTTCATACTTTGCAGCACATGATTCTACCAAGTATACTTCAGAGGTATATGTACAGTACTCTAGTATACTTCTGAATTATGAAGTTCTTCGTAAGCACCATACATTACCAGTGGTGATAATGTGGCCGTGACGGTGGTGCCTGACTACGCGCTCTTTGCCGAGATCATGCCCTTCAGCTATGGCTACCTGAAGAACCAAAAGGTGCGCACATGAACTCATATGCTTTAAGTTTAAGTACTACTTGATGTACTACGGTGCCATGCGGCACTGGTAGTACCTTGTAGACCGCTACGGTATGAGTACTATGCGACTTCATAAACCGCACCCCATGTGCACAGGGCTTTCCGCGCCCCAAGCGGAGTCCAATAAGAGTACTACTTCATACTGAGTACTTCGGGAACACTTGTGTGTCCTTGAAGTGCACGTATACCGTGCATATACTATGCACTTCAGAAGCACATGTATACACAGCCCTCCCTTAGTGTACGCAATACTGAGCGTTGCCAGCTCTTTCGCCACACCTGTCTGATCCCTTTTCCTGGTCGCGTGCACCGTGTGCAAAGGGCTTTCCGCGCCCTCAGCGGAGTTTAATAAAAGTACTAGTAGTAGTACATGTGTATACAGAAGTACAGCAAGGTGCGCACATGAAAACATGAACAAGTGCAGTACGCTTCTTGCAGCACATATACGCATATATATATATATACTTCAGTACAGTATACGTATGTGTGTGTTGGTGGGTCAAAACATAGCCGTCTCAGACGTTCATGTGTGCGCAAGGACGCCGTATACTTCTCCTAAATTGTTCTACAGTACGGGCACTCAGAGCCGCTGAGCGCCAACGCCACAGGTGTTCTGGCGCTTGCACCACACCGCGAACACGCCAGCTACCACTGCAAGTGCTCCGTCGGTTGCACTTCAGCTCAGCAGCTGGTCACTGTGTCTGCATCACGCTGTCCCAGCCTGCATCAGCGCGCAACCTCCATTGTTTGCAGCCTTTGGAAGTGAGCACTGCTGCACATGCACCCCCACCAGGCCCTCCCAAACACAGATCAGCCGACTGCTGCTGACCGCCCCCCTGCCACCGTGTTCAACCTGCGCTGCTGCTGCCGCCGCCGCCGCCTTCCCGCAGTGTGCCAAGAAGATGGTGGCCACCTTCAAGCTGTGCTCCGAGCAGCTGTCGTCGCAGGACCATTACGACTACGGCATGCGCGCCGTCAAGACCGTCATCACGGCCGCTGGCAACCTCAAGCGCGCCAGGTGCCGTTTGCACGCAACTTATTACTCATGTACATGCGTGTATGTCTTCAAAACATAGTACTATGGTAGTACTTTGATTACAATCCGCAGCACATAGCTACACACATGCACGACCACAGCGACTAGGGCATGCACGCCGTGAAGACCGTCATCACGGCCGCGGGCAACCTCAAGCGCGCCACGCGCCGATTGTGACCCATGTTAGCATCGATGTGCACGCGTACTTTTCTAGGCACTCTGTCACACGGGGCACATACAAGTACACTTCAAAGCTTGCATTTGTGTAACTCTACAGTACTATAGACTATAGTCTACATACCACAGCAGTATATACTTCTGAAGTATCAAAGTATACTACTGTACATGTTCTTTGGTGCACATGCCTCCAAAACTGCGGGCACCGGTCAATGTACGCGCGGCCAAACATCATGGCCGCGCGCAGCCGCAAGCGCCGTGCGTGCTGATCGCACGCTTGCAGCCTGTAAGCTTCAAGTACTTGAAGTACTGAAGGAGAAGGTACCACAGTTTAAAAGCATTTCACACTTCGAAAGTGCTTCGAAGTTGCTGCTGAGGACGCATGAGCAGCCAATGTAACGATAGGCACATGTGCACATCGGTCACTACAGTAGCTCACGGTACCAGTTGTGTGCGGCCGCCGCTGCCGCCACCGCCCCTATCACTGCTGCTGCGCACGCGCCAACTTGTGAGTCCTTGCCTCCACCTGTGCTGCCGCCGCCACCACCACCACCACCACCACCACTGTGGCCGCCTCCGCCGCCACCACCACCATCGCCACCACCACCGCCCGGGTGTGCAGCCCCGACACAAACGAGGAGGCGCTGCTGCTGCGCGCTCTGCAGGACGTGAATGTGCCCAAGTTCCTGGCGCACGACTTGCCGCTGTTTGACGGCATCCTCGGCGACCTCTTCCCTGGGATTGAGCGGCCGCCGTTTGACTACGGCCCCCTCATGTCCGCCATCAAGCTGGCCATACAGGTGTGTGCACTGTCATGTGCCTTATCCTATGATACTTTACTGGTACTTTGAAGTATGTGGTACACCTATTTCGATACTTGGTAGTCCTAGCAATATTCATGGGCACTGGCTTGGTCACGTCACATTGAGTTGCCTCCCCCCCCCACCCACCCCCCCCCCCCCCCCCGAAAAAAAAAAATGTCGCAGGATGCCGGCCTGCAGCCCGTCCCCAACTTCCAGACCAAGGTGGTCGAGCTGTACGAGATGGTGTGCGTGCGCCACGGCCTCATGGTGGTGGGCCCCACGGGCGGCGGCAAGAGCTGCGCCATACGCACGCTCGCGGAGGCGCTGACCTCGCTCAAGGCCAAGGGGGCGCGCGGGGCGCGCTTTGAGAGGGTGGACACGTGCCACCTGAACCCCAAGGTGCGCCGCTCTCCATTCTGACCTATACACTTCAAAGTATACTTCAAGTGCACTGTACATACTTCAAGTTGAAGTAGTTAACATGGATAATACATGTACAGCGTGCACAAGACGGAAGGGGGCGCGCAATACGCGCTTCAACAGGGTGCGACAGGGTCACCTGAGCCCCAAGGCGCGCTCTTCTCCATTACGGTTCATGTACTCACCTGTACCTATGTACTACTAGTACTTCAGGTCGCAGTATTCACATAGATGTGGTGCATGCGAAGCATGTGCACAAGGCCAAGGGCGCGCGGGGGACGATGCCTCGAGCACGTGGACACATGCCATCTGAACCCCTAGGTGCGCGGGCTGTCCGCGGCAGCAGCGCGCAGAGTGCGAGAGGGCGGCGATTGCATGTCACGTGTTCACAAATACTTTGAAGTTTGTTACACGTGCGCTACTTGTATGCATATAGCATGAGGACACGTGGTTCAGACCAAGTAGCATGCTGCAGGTGCCGCCTGAGCCCCGAGCTGCGCGTCGCCAGCGGCAGCGGCGTGCAAAAAGCGCCAGGATGATTTGTATGCGCACCTGTAAAGTACCACCAAAGCATGTGCACATGCGCCTCTGGTAACCTTCTTTAAAAAGAACTCTCAGAAGTGCGTGCAGCATTGCGCCAAGTGATTGCGACTGAGTACCTCCCGCCCTGCGCACGCCGGTCAGCGCCCCATGCAGCCTGAGCATGACGCGCGAGAACTGGCACCGGTGGAACCTTGAGCTGCTGTAGTGGCACCCCCCTCTGATGAAGCGCGGTGCCCCTTTGACGCCCGGCTAGTGAAGGGGGCAAACACACTTTGGCCGTGTCAGAGATCCCCCACCAGCAGGTCCGCCGCCAGCAATGCCAGTCAACGTTTGCGGTTTGCTGCGGCTCAAACTTGAAGTTGCTGCACAGCAGACGCGGTGGGTGGTGTGCGCGGCGCCGGCTGGTGCCATTTTCCGGGGATTGAAAGAGCACACAAGTGCTAAGCTTGCGAACATGGGCAACTCGGCCTCAAACCGGTCTAGCTCCATTTTGGCGCTCTTGTCTGCATCCCTTGCCCACGCCGGCTGCACCAGGTGGCCATGCTGAGTTGCGCGTCCTGCCCTGCTGCTCCTGCTCCCGCTGCTGCTGCGCCTGCTGCTCCTGCTCCTGCTCCTACCCCTGCTGCTGCCCCCACTCCCCCTGCTCCTGCTCCTGCTGCCACTGCTCCTGCTGCTGCTGCCGCTGCTACTGCTGCTGGCGTCACGCCGCTGGCGCCCGCCCTGCCCCTTCCCCCTACCCTTCCGCCCTTCCCCCCACCATGTGCTGAGCAGAGCATCACCATGGGCCAGCTGTACGGCGAGTTTGACGTGAATACGCACGAGTGGCGCGACGGTGTGCTGGCGGACATGGTGCGCGGCTGCTCTAAGAAGGGCACGCCCGACCTGCAGTGGGTCCTCTTCGATGGGCCTGTGGACGCCGTGTGGATCGAGAACATGAACACGGTGCGTGAACTGTGAATTGTGAACATGTGTGCTGTGTGCGTATATAAATAGGTGGACATTCGATGGGCCCGTGGACGCTGTGTGGATGGAGGACATGAAGGCGGTGCATGAGTTGTGAACACACGTGCTGCGTGTGAACATGAAAAATGTGGACACTGTCCTCTCCCCTGGACGCCGTGTGCATCAAAAACAAGATCACGAGTGTTGTGTGTGAACATGATCATGTGGACACTGTCATCTTTAACTGGGCCCATCGACGCCGAGTGGAGTCGAAAACATGAACGCCCCTAACCGCTCAACTGCGCCCATCTGTCCCCCTACCGCCGACTTGTGTCCCCCCCCCCCAGGTGCTCGACGACAACAAGAAGCTGTGCCTGACGTCTGGCGAGATCATGCTGCTGTCGGAGCCTATGACCATGATGTTTGAGCCGGAGGACCTCGCCGTCGCGTCGCCCGCCACGGTGTCCCGCTGCGGCATGATCTACATGGAGCCGCGCGCACTGGGCCTGGACGCGCTCGTGCAGTCGTGGCTCATGCAGCTGCCGCCCGCGGTCACGGTGAGCGTGTTGTTGGTGTTAGTTCAGTACAGCACCTGCATACTTGTGCGAGAAGTACTTCTCAAGTATTTCACTTGTGTACATGCACACAGTGTACACACATCATACATAAAATGTGCATGTGCAGTCGTGGCTCATGCAGCTGCCGCCCGCGGTCACGGTGAGCGCGCTTATTGTGCTCGTTCAAGTACCGGTACATACCACTTGTGTACATGCAGACAGTATACACACATTCACACATAACATGTAGTATGTGTAGTCGTGGCTCATGCGGCTGCCGCGGTCACGATGAGCGCCGCGGAGGGTTGTCTCGTGGCTGCAATTGTGGAGAGAGCAGGCTTCCCTTCCCTCCATGGGCCCCCTTTGTGGGTAGTGCGTGCGCGCAGTCCGAAGCGCTGCTTCCCCCGCACCAAAACAGCGGCTATCAGCCATCTGCCACTGGAAATAGAAGCTGCATGTCGGTCTCCACCGTCCCCAGTGCGTGGACGCATGCACATGACCAGACCGTAACCCCCTAACCCCCTTGCCCCCCCTGCCCCCCTCCACCCTGCGCGTCGCCGCGCGTCCACAGCCCAAGCACCAGGCGCAGCTGGGCGGTCTGTTTGACGCGTACATGATGCCCGTTCTGTCGGGGCTGCGGCGTTTCTGCTTCGAGCCGCTGCCCACGGTGGACAACTGCCTCGGTGAGCTGCCGCTGCCGCGCCCGACACCCAAAACATATCTCAAGTATACACATGGTGGTATGTGTGTACAGACACATATATGTACACCAATGCTGTGTACACACACATGCGGCTGCTGCCTGCGCCCGCGCTAGCACGTCCCTTACCGTCCTACGTGCTAGCACATCCCCGCCGTCCTATTATCAACGCGCAGGGTGGCGTCAGCGGCTACTGCTGCTGCTCCTGCGGCAGCGGCGGCGGCTGCTCCTGCTGCTGCTGTGGCCGCTCCTGCTGCTGCCACTGCTGCTGCCGCCGACTCCGCCGCTACTGCTGCCGCCGCCGCCAACGGCGCACACGCACCCCACTCACAAACACCACTGCCGCCGCCGCCGCACGCGCTGTGCCGCCGCGCAGTGCGTGGCCTCATGAACCTTCTGGACTGCTACCTGGAGAGCTTCCGCCCCATAGAGGGGGTTGTGCGGCGCTCGCCGGAGGAGTCTGCGGCGCTGGCGGGCCACCTGGAGCCCCTCTTCCTGTCTGCGCTCATCTGGTCGCTCGCGTCCACGGTGGACGAGCGCGGCCGCCAGTGGATGGACCAGTTCATCAGGTGCGCTGTTGCCGCCCTTGTTCCTGGCGCGGGCAAAACCGAGCTGGCAAGAACATCACATGCTTTGCGTTTGTAGTGTACCGTACGTTTGTATACTGAAGCACTTCTTATAGTGCAATGTACGTCCATGAAGTACGGGTTGTTCAGCGCGCCAGAAGGGAGCGCCGGCATCCCTGCGCGCGCCTCACAGCTTGGCGTGCGAGCGCGACAGCGGGGAGGGGGCGTGCACCAGGTTGTGGTGCGGGGCGGTGTTGGGCCCATGTGTGTGTGTGTGTGTGTGTGTGTGTGTGTGTGTGCTTGCATGCTGCACCGCCCGTAACTGTCGACATCTTAACACGGCAACTGACATGGCGCGCAGTCCTGCACATGTGTCTGTGCGCGCGCGCGCCACTGTTCAAGATGGCTGGCACGCCTTGTGGTGGCCTGTGATCCTGTCCCTTTACTAAACTCCGCCTAGGGTGTGCAAAGCCCTGTGCGCATGGCGCGCAAGCGACTGCACAAGAAACAAAAACATGCTACGCCGTACATTCTGATAAAATTGTAAAATGTTTGGTGCACATGTACATCTGCAGACTGAGTACGTACATGCTTCGAAGTATTTATGTACCTTGAAGTATGGAGTATGCTGCATCACTCTATATTATATTGATCGAAACATGCTGTCTCCCTGTGGCTAGCTGACAAGATGGCAACGCCCAGCACTGCGCCTCTAACGCAAGCCCGTGCACATGCATGCTGCGCGCCTGTGTGACGGCTGTGGGCACTTGCGCCGCCGCCGCGGCAGAGCGGAGATGGTGGACAACGCGTGCACGCGCCCCATCCCCGAGGAGGGCACCATCTACGACTACAAGTACTCGCTCGAGGCGCTCGGCGGCCGTGGCGAGTGGGTTCGCTGGATGGACACGGTGGACCCCTACAAGCTAGACCCCAAGCTGTCCTTCAGCGAGCTCATCGTGCCCACGGCGGACAGCGTGTGCTACACGCACCTGCTAAACCAGGTGCGCCCGCCGCGCCGCCGTGCGTGGCCTGCTGCAGCTTCACGCAGCGGTTGCCCGCCTGGACAGGCGGTGGCCTGCCCGCCGCGGCCCGCACAGCCGCTTGACACCAGGAAGCGTGTGTCGCAAGTATGCAGAGTTGCCCCGTTCAGCGCAGCTAAGCACCATGGCCATGCGGCAGCGCTGAAGAAAGTGTTTGCCCCCCCCTGATTTTGGGGGCGCTCTTCATTGTTCGCACAGCGACTTGTGCATTCTGGGACCGCCTTTGCTGTGTGATTGCTTGTTCAAAAGTCGAGCTGTTACAGGGTAACTCGGAGGAAGTGTACTACTAGTGTACATGCTATATACTGAAGTGCTACTTAAGTATATGCCACCAGCTGGACTCTCACGTGCACGCACGCATGCTCCTTGGGCACTTGTGGGTGTGGGAGAGGTTCGGCGCGCGTGCTGCGCGTGGCCACGCCTTGGGTGCCGCACTCAGGCCCTCAGCTGCTGCCCAAATGTTTTGTTGCATTTCGTGCGTCAACTGCACGATGCCCCCCTCGCCAGCTTCAGCCCGGTGCTTACGACTGCGCGGCAAGGTTCATGCACAGCGTGCTCCCTGCTCACTGAACCTGCCCTGCCTCTACCATACAGGACTACCACAATACAGAGGAATCATCCATGACACATCAAGCATTAAACATCCATTCTGCTGCCTGCTGCCCCCTCCTGGACTCAATCACAGCGCGCGGCGCGCTCACCAGCTGTACACGCATCTGCCATACACGGACATTAACACCTCTAAAACAGTAGTTTTATTTATTTGCACTTGGGGGGGTGCAAGAGCCCATGACACGTATGCCAGCACGCCCACTGGTGGCCATGGCACTTGGCAAATGCATGGCACTGTATGTATACGGACACAGAAAGGGCTAGCGGGCGCCACCAGGTACCTAGGGCTCGACATGCCAGGGCAGGTCATCCGCCAGGGTGCCATGCAAGGCGGTGCGCTCCCCCCCGCCCACACCAGCACCCGCCCCACCAACCCCTGGCGTTGTCGTTTCCCAAGTAGTAGTATCACATTGCATTCAGAGGAACCGACCCCTGAAATCAGCCAGTAACATCCGCTGCCTGCTGCCCTCTTCGTCCCCCCCCCCCCCCCCCTCAGCTGCTCCTCGCAGGCAAACACGTGCTGTTCACGGGCCCGACGGGCACGGGCAAGACGGTCAACGTCAACGCGCACCTGCAGGGGGGCATCGGCGAGTCGCTCGTGCCCCTCGCGCTCACCTTCTCGGCGCAGACGAGCGCCAACCAGACGCAGGACTTGATTGATGGCAAGTGCGAGAAGCGCCGCAAGGGCGTGTTTGGGCCGAGCGCGGGCAAGCAGTTTGTGCTCTTCGTGGACGACGTCAACATGCCGCAGGTGAGTGTTAGTACACAAACTTCAACATTGAGGAACATACACAAAACTTAAAGTGTCAGTAGAGCGCCAATCAGACGCAGGACTTGATTGATGGCAAGTGCAAGAAGCGCCGCAAGGGCGTGTTTGGGCCGAGCGCGGGCAAGCAGTTTGTGCTCTTTGTGGACGACGTCAACATGCCGCAGGTGGGTGTCTCTGGAATACTGTAGCATATCAACTCGAACATTGACAAAAGTACACCAAACACGGAACTTCAACATCTCAGCAAGCAAGTCAGCAAGTGCTAGAAGCGCCGCAAGGGTGTCTTCGGGCCAAGCGCCGGCACGCAGTCTGTTTGCTCTTTGTGGACGACGTCAACATGCCGCAGGTGGGTAGTATGTAAATTTCAACGTTGAGGAAGGTACACAAAACTTGAGATTGTCAGCGAAGCAAGTCAGCAAGTGCGAGAAGCGCCGCTTCAGGCCGAGTGCCGGCAAGAGTTTGTGCTCCTTGTGGTGGACGACGTCAACATGCCGCAGGCACGCGGACGTGCGGGCGCGCGCGCGCGCTTGCGCTGCCCGACCCTTTCAATTTATGTCCAAGTATACGGTGTGCTTCTTTGAAGTACGTCCGAAGTACTTTTAAGTACTTCAGAAGGAGTGCATGCATACACTTGTCACAAGACGATGGGATTTAAACCTACGAATTTTTGTTCCCAGAACGGATACACTGCCAATCTTTGCTACATCCCGAGTAGAGTCTGCTACATCCCGAGTAGAGTCCAAACATGCTTATTTGACATCATATTCATCCTAACATTTGCGTTTGAACTTATTATGCAGTCGTGATGGAACCGCAGGCCGACTACGGCGATGGCTAGCAGCCACGGCGTGCTACCGCCGCCACCGTGCCGACTAGCAAACAATCTTGCTCAGCAGCGCAGGTCACTACCGCGGCCACCACCACGGGCGCCCAGCGGCGGCCACATGCAATGCAGCCTGACTGGCATGTGGGCAGTGCACTGTTGCCTTTGCTGACGCCCCGTGACCCCATGTCCCACCCCGCCACGCAGAGGGAGACCTATGGCGCGCAGCCGCCCATCGAGCTGCTGCGCCAGTGGTTTGACAGCGGCGGCTGGTACGACCGCGCCCTGCTGACGTTCAGACAGGTGAGGGGGCGGCTCTCGGGTGCGGGCCAGTCGCTGTGTGTGCGCCGAGCTCTGTGCGCACATGCGCAGCGATGGGTCGCAGCGTGTAAACTTTGCAGTATGTGGCGTATGAACATACGAAGTATGTAAATAGGGCGCATGGCGTAATCACATGAACGTATTTGTACGGCAAATACGCCGTAT
This sequence comes from Ophiocytium majus, assembly GCA_032358315.1. Taxonomy (NCBI): domain Eukaryota; class Xanthophyceae; order Mischococcales; family Ophiocytiaceae; genus Ophiocytium; species Ophiocytium majus. The sequence goes on along the minus strand of JAULBY010013546.1, from coordinate 1,547 downwards.
GTTCGCGTTTTTTAGCATGCCACCCCCGCCCGCTGCCACCCCCTGCGCATCCCCGGAACCATGTCAGTGGGTGTGATGCCCTGACGCGACGTGTGCAATCTGCTGTGCCTGTGCATGTTGGCGTTGCCCCCCGCCGTGTGCAGATTGTGGACATCATCATGGTGTGCGCGTGCGGGCCACCGGGCGGCGGGCGCAACCCGGTCACGGCGCGCTTCTTCCGCCACTTCAACATTGTCAGCTGCACACGCATGTCCAACGCGTCCGCGGAGACCATCTTCGGCACCATCTTCAACAGCTTTGCGGCGGTGCGTGTCGTGGCTGCCCCCCCTTGCCTCACCCGCCGCGCCCCCCAGACACCTCGCAGCAGCATGCGGCCGCTGTGCTCCTCACTCAGCATGCCCGCCTCATGTCTGGCGGCGCCCCCCCCCGTGGATTTGCCGCTGCTGCTGTGGATGCTGTGGCCCTAGGGTCTGCCAGCTGGGTGGCGGCAGCGGCGTCTCATGTACACGCGTCACAGTTGTTTTCCAAGAGCCTTGATCCAGGGGTCCACCAGTGTTATGTCCGCTGTTCCGCTGCACCCACGTGGCGTGCCTGTCGTTGGCCGCTGGCACCTGCTGGTCAAGCGCTGCCACCATCGCTGACGTCGTTGCTACCGCGTGCATGCCCCTGCCCCTGTCGCCACACGGCGCGCACCGCCACCAGTCACCGCATGTGTACCACGCACACACTCCACTCACACATTCCGCCACGCCAAGAACGCCTGCAGAACCCCCTCTCTCTCGTCCTCACACCCCCCCACACACACCCCATGTGGTTGTGCTCTGCCGCGCCGCCGCCGCCACCGCCGCCCGCTGCGCAGCGCTTTCGCTCGAGCACCTTGAGCCAGGGCCCCCAGCTGTCCTGCCCGCCGTTTTTGTTGCTGGCCGCTAGTACAAGGTGTGGCTATGCCCCACCTCTTTGATCCTCACACACCGCCCACGCCCCGTGGGGTTGTGCTCTGTGCCGCTGCCGCCGCCGCCCGCTGCGCAGCGCTTCCCGTCGGACGACTGCAGGACGCTGGCGGCGCCGCTCGTGCGCGCGACGATCGCTATCTTTGGCACGATTCTCGCGGACCTACGCCCCACGCCCGCCAAGAGCCATTACACGTACAACCTGCGCGACCTGTCCAAGGTACCCACATGATTTCTCTACACACAACTGTATTCGCTCTGCCTGAAGCTTTGGGACCAACTTTATCTTTATTTGGCATAGGTTTATGTGGAGATGTATCCAATCATACCGGTACAATTTTTAAAATGATTCTGATATGTATCGATGTAACTTTACTTTCAATTGATATAAATTTCGGACTGGGCCGCCCAAACTGGCGTCTGCCTCCCCCTGTGCACCAGCCACACGCCAGTATTTTCTTCTCGCCCTTTGCTGCTGGCGAGGCTTTCACCATTTCTACCTTGCAGTACTTGCCACCCCCACCGTTTCAGCCAGCCCTTTGGACCAAACCGCGTCACAACCTCATGCCTGGGCCCCCCCGCCCCCCCCCGCCCCCC
>JAULBY010013535.1:0-22432 GCA_032358315.1 Ophiocytium majus | reverse complement strand
AAGTGTAAATAACATAGCCAGCGCTGCCGGTATGGTTTGAACAAATAATATAGAACGTTGAACGGTGGCCGCCCCATAAAGCCCTGCAACCATTACACATCCCTGGAAAAAATAAGCTACGTAACAACTCCACGCAGCATCACAAATAAATAAAGACCAGATCAATCCTGCTGCTAAAAAACCATTGTATAAACCCTGGTTAGCAGCAAGGCCTTTGGTTTCCTCAAATAAATGTTTTGGAAATGATTTAAAGGTTTCTTTGCCTTTGGTTGTCCATGCAAACATTTCTAAATACACAATGTATAAATGAATGGCAGCAACAAGGCCCGTAAGTATTTGCGCTATTAAATGCATGATCGTATTTTAAACGTAAAAATAGCATTTAATAGACAAATAAAATATAGTTACTGCATTACCCTTCGGATCTTAGAAATATCGTAGCCTTTTTTCGCAAAACGATCAAGTATTTCCTGATATTGAATTTCAGCCATTTCACCCGTACGGTTCATTATATAAAGGAATTTCTTTTTTGGATGACCAACTACAACATAAAAATAATTAGGATCAATTTCTTCAATCAAATAATCAGCTTTAAAAGGCCAGATAAACTGCACCTTCCAATTTACATTATTAGAATCTTTTATCGGAAACCCTTTTGACCGCACTGATTTAGGCTTTGAATCAGATTCTTTTAAATAAGTTGTATAAATATCTATATTTCCCTTCTTATTTACAGTATATGTTTCAGCAACATAGTTCCAGGTCTTATCAAATTTTGTAGGTATTTCGGCTATTACAAACCATTTTCCGGAATATTTTTCTAGATCTATGCTTTTTACATTTTGTGCAATGCCTGAATTAGCGATCAATGTTGTCATAAGTAATAATTTAAAAAATTTCATATAAGAAGTATTATTACAGGTACATGCAAAAGTAATTCCACATAAATGAATTAAAGTACTAAACAGGAAAGTGATTTTTATTTATAGATTTTGAGGAGTAAATTCCTCAATAAAACTGAATCGAATTATTTTACACGTTCAACGTATTCGCTTGTTTCAATATTGATCCTTAGCTTATCGCCGGTAACAACAAACAATGGTACCTGGATCTTAATATTGCCTTCAACTTCGGCAGGTTTTAATAATTTTCCTTTTACACCTTCTTCAGTATAAGTAACAACTAACTCGGCATATTTTGGTAAGTTACCGCTTAATGGTTTTTCATTCTCATCAAAACGAATGGTAAGGATCATGCCTTCTTGTAAGAATTTAATCGAATCGCCAAATATTATTTTAGGAATATGTACCTGGTCATAAGTCTCCTGGTTCATACATACAAGATCTTCACCTTCTGTAAACAAATATTGCATATCATGTTCTTCAACACGAATAAAATCAATTTTTTCACCCGAGCGAAAGCGTATCTCACTTTGTTTACCGGTTTCAATGTTACGGCATTTTACAGAGTAAATTGCATTGCCTTTACCGGGTGTAATATGATCGTAATCTAAAACCTGAACAAGTTCATTATTATATCTGAAAAATGCGCCTCTTGAAATATCGGATGTTGTAGCCATTGCTTAAAATAGTTTGGGATGGAAAGATACTACCAATCAATGAATTGACAAAATATTATTGATAACATTAAACTTTTACAGGCCTCAATTGTCTTAAATAAAAGACTAAATTTATTTAAACAAAAAAACCTAAAAACCATGAAAAAATTAATTGTTATTTTACTTGCAGTTGCTGCTAGCTACACTAATGCTTCAGCTCAAAAAAACGGCAAAGGCGAAAAAGAAGTAAATGTAATTACCAGCGATAAAACCGGCTGGCATAAAATAGGGGAGATGGTAGCAAGTTTCAGTGTAGAACGCGATGTAATGTCTGTAGTTGGTGCAGATCGCTTTGCCGCAATTAAAATTAAAGTAACTGAAGCGGATATTAAGATCTCAGATATTGTAGTGTATTATGAGAATGGTACACAAGAAGATATTAATGTTAAAGTGGATATTAAAAATGGTGGCGAAAGCCGGGTAATTGATCTTAAAGGCGGCGAACGCAGCATTAAAAGGATTGCTTTTGTTTACAAAACCGCAGGGGGCTCATCCGAAAAGGCACATCTTGAAGTTTGGGGATTAAAAACAAACGCGAAAAAATAATAATTCACTATTAAAGTTTAAGCCTTCGTTAATTATTAACGAAGGCTTTTTTGTTGATATTAAAATGTCCAGCCTTTTGATTCGAGATGTGTTTTACATTTAATGCAAAACTCTTTTTCTTCATTGGTGTGATTTTTGCCTTCTGCATCCCTCATAAAACATGTTTTTTCAGGGCAATGCGGTAAACCTTGTGTATGACCAAGCTCATGAATGGTTAGTTTAAAAAACTGCTCTAATCTATTTTGTTTTGAAAGCCTGAAATAAGAAACTACTCCTGATTTGCCGGGTTGATATGCCAGGCCCATTAATCCATAATCTTCATTTGTGCCTTTTCTGTGGCTAATATCTTTGCTTGTCATGCCCATGGTAACATGGCCATCGGGTGTTTCTTTTCTTAAAAAATTAATTATAGTATCTGCTTTATAACGCTTTCTTTTTTCGTAATAAGCTGCTTCTGGTAAAGAAATTGCTTTTTTGAGAGTAATGTTTGGATACACTTTAATAAGTTCATTAAAAACATAATTTACTTCTTCTTTAGGGATATCTGTGAAAGGTTGGAGATCAATAATTATTGCAGCAGTTTTGTCTTCACCTATCTTAGTATTTACTTTCTCTGAAGCGTCGGTAGTGCATCCTGCCATAAAAACTAAAGTCAATAATAAAATAAAGATATTATGCAGTCTCATTTTTTAATTTTATCGGGATCCATATTTCCTCTTCTGACGCCGGATCGTTTCTTTTATATTTTTCTCCAAGGATCTGAAAATGCGGTCGCTTATCTAAAATATAATTTGAATTTGGTAACCAGGTTCCGAAAATATAAATAAAAATCTGTATATCGGTATCAGATCCTTTATAATCAAAAACAGCGTATAAGCCTCCTTTTAGATTGAACGCGATCATTTCATGAGGAATGTTATCATTAACATTTACTTCAACAGCCGCCCACTTTTCAAATTGTTGATCCATATCTCCCAAACGCAAAGGCTCATTATAAACTTCCATAGAAATTAATTCGTTGCCAAGTTTATTTTTAATTTCATTACGTCTTGGCATAAAGCCGCGCCACAGTTCAGCAACTTTGTTATTAGCCAAAGACATAATAACGAATTTACCAACCAGTTTTTTTTCTTCAAGAATTTGTATTCTCGGTTGTATTTCCATGAAATAAAATTTAATTAAAAATACAAATGTTTAAGACAAAATAAAAGACAGAGTGGCTGATTTTTTTATGCCTTTATTGCCCAACGTAATTTTGCCGAGCGGGCGCGGGGATTTGTATTACATTCTTCTACAGATGCACGAATAGGATCGGGTGCAACTTCAGCATAAATACCTTCACGAAATAAACTTTGAAAGGATTTTTTAACGCGCCTGTCTTCTCCTGAATGAAACGAAAGTATAGCTACACGTCCTCCTTTTGCCAACGATTCTGGTAATTTATCTAAAAATTTATCCAACACACCAAACTCGTCATTCACTTCAATACGCAATGCCTGGAAACATCGCTGGCACGTTTTTTTAACTTCTTCTTTACGGGTATTTTCGGGAATGAACTTAAGCGCATCTTTAATTATTTCCTGCAATTGTGTTGTTGTTTCTATTTTTTCTCCTTTTTTTATTTTAGAGATAATAGCTTGTGCTATTTCTTCAGCATAGGGCTCATCAGAGTTTACAGTAAACAATTCTTCAAGCTCTTCTTGTGAGATCTTTTTTAACAACATAGCTGCAGATATTCCACTTTTTGGATTCAATCTTAGATCCAACGGACCTTCCACTTTAAACGAAAAACCTCTCTCAGGATTATCTATCTGCATGGATGAAACACCAAGATCGGCCAATACAAAATTTAATGGTCCGGCTTCAGCTGCAATAACATCTATGCCAGAAAAATTCATCTTCTTAATGGTTAATACATCTTCTCCATAACCTAAAGCGGTTAAACGTTCTTTTGTTCTTGGTAATTCAAAAGGATCTACATCTGTTGCATATAAATGGCCACCAGGTGTTAAACATTTAAGCATTTCTAAACTATGGCCGCCATATCCTAAAGTGGCGTCCATACCAATTTGGCCCGGAGTTATTTTTAAGATATCTAATATTTCCTTAACACAAATAGAACGGTGCATACCGGCAGGTGTGCGACCTTGCTGCATAACTTTTGTTACATCTTCGGCATAATTTTCCGGCTGCAACTCTTTATACTTTTCTTTAAAAGATTTAGGATGCGTGCCTTTGTATCTTATACGGCGTGGCTTTTTTGGTTCCTGGTCGTCCATATTGTAAAGTTAGCACAATTAACTTAATGCTTTATAAACATTCGTTTTATTTGGTATTACCATGATCTATTGTTATAACCACATTGCCTGTTTTTTCGCCGGTTTCAACGTATTTAGTGGCTTCAATAATTTGTTCAAGCGGGTAGGTCTTATCTATTACAGCTTTGTATTTCCCTTCTTCAAATAATTTCTTAAAAAACAATATATCTTCTTTGTTATCTTTTGGAATTGGGAACAGAACTTTTTTTCCACCAAGCAAAGGAGTAAAGAGAGCTAAATAGATATTTTGAGATAAATATCCTAACTCAGAAGAAATGTAAATGCCTTTTGGTTTTAATATTTTTTTGCATTTAAAGAAAGAACTTTTTCCAACTACATCTAAAATAAAATCAAATTTATTTTCAATTAAAGTAAAATCTTCTTTTGTATAATCAATGACAGTGTCTGCACCAAGCGATCTTACTAATTCTAAATTTTTTGTATTACACACCGCGGTAATCTTTGCACCAAAATATTTAGCCAGCTGTACACTTGCAGAGCCAATAGAACCGGATGCGCCATTGATAAGTATTTCAGGTTTCTTAGAAAAATCTATTTTTTTAATATTTGCATAAGCAAGAAATGCACCGTCGCAAATAGCTGCTGCTTCATTATAAGATGCATTCACCGGTTTTAATGTAATGGACTTTTCTTCGGGCATGCAAATGTATTGTGCATGGGTTCCAAAATTAAATGTGCTTAATCCAAAAACCTGGTCGCCGGGCTTAAATGTTTTTACTTTTTTTCCAATAGCTTCAACTTCTCCTGCAAGTTCAGAGCCAAGAATGTGTTTTCTTGGACTAAAAAATCCCGCAAAAATTCTTACAATTAAATATTCAGGTTTTCTAAAACCGCAATCAGTTCTGTTTACAGTGCTGGCGTAAATTTTAATTAAAACCTCATTATCTTTTGGTATTGGCTTTTCAATTTCTTTTATCTTAAGAACTTCAGGTGGACCGTATACTGTATTTACACTTGCCTTCATAATAGTCTATTGAAGGTACTTACTTTTTTATGAAAGCAGGTAATACGAAAGCACGGTATTGCCGTTTAAATGAGGTACACGCCCGCTCCTGTAAATTAATTTTCAGTTACAATTGGATACAAGATCCTGAAGGCATTAAAAATAGCTTGGTGCGAAATTGTTGCATGATCTTCCTGTGGCAAATAATCAAAATATGTGTTTACATATTTACTTTTAGTGTTTTTTATTTTCTCAGCAAGTAAATTTGCATCTACTTCCATTACGTGCGGTGTTTTTCCCAGGCCAAGTCCTTCTTTACCAACGCCAATATAAATATCTGTTTTCTGAGAAAAATTATTCTGTAAAATTTCAGGTGATTGTTCAAGCAATGAGCCATTATCCCACCATAAACTCGGACTAATAATAATGTATTTATTGAACAATTTTGGTTTTTTAAATAAGACCTCTGTGGCTAATAATCCACCTAACGATTGGCCAATAATTGTTTTTGATGAATTTGTTTTATATTTTTTTTCAATGTAAGGTTGTAATTCTTTTTCAATAAAAGCAATAAATTTATCTGAATGGCCTGTTGTAGGATATGATTTTTTATCTTCTTCAAGAGTTGTTTGGTAAGTAAAATCCCTTTTCCTGTCAACCGTTGCAATGCCCACAACTATTGACTTTGGAATACGGCTGATCCAATCAAAAGTATTGAACTGAACAAGTCCTACCACATGAATAAAGTCTTCATCTGCAGAACCATCCAATAAATAGATCACTGAATATTTTGTTGTGTCACCCTGCTTATAACCTTCTGGCAAATAAATGTTAAGTATTCGTTTTTCTCCCAGTTGTGTGGATTGAATTTCTTCAATGGTGCCGAGCACAAATGGTTTTGAATTTTCTGCCTGTTTTGCTTTTGTTTGTGAAAACGAAAATGCATAACCCAATAGAAATATAAAAAGTGTAAGTATTGTTCTCATTAAATTAAAGATACAAATGCTTTACAGAACTGCAAAATTCAATTTCACTTTTTGTTAATTAAATAACTTAATTTTAATCGTAAAAGAGGTGATACCTTTAAACCTGAGTTTTCAGCTACAAATGTGGATGGCACTTCTAAAGCCCCGGGGTCATGGTCCCTAAATTCTCTATATATAATTTCTTTAAAATTATAAATGGTTTTATATTTTATAAAGTTGACACCAAAGTCTCCGCCAATAAAAAATTGTTTGCAAAGTTTAAAATTTAAATTAAATCCCAGGCCAATTCCGTATTCCTGGCGACTCCTATCTTCGAGTAAGACCTGGTAAATTTGCCGATCGTTATTACTGTTTTCGAATTTAACGTAAAAATAATCGATCTCTTTATTCTTAAAATAAACATCTTTATACATCGTTGAAATAAAAGGTGCCAGGCGAAATTGATGATCTTCAAATAAAATATATTTCGCAAGGTAATCCAGGCGAAATCCTTTATCAAAATAATATACCGGTGTTGAAAATGATTTAATATTTATTGAAAGTTCTTGCGCCAGTCTTTTATACAAATGCTCAAGACCAAACGCAATGTCTCCGACAAGCAGAGTTGAAGGATAATAGTTAATAAAATAGCGGTTTTTAATAACAGGAACATTTGAGGACTCTTGTCCTTTCAAAAAAGAAATGGGTAATAGTAAAACTATTAATAAAGTTATATTTTTCAAGCCAGACTTTTTTATTTAAACGAATATTTCCTTAAAATATTGCTAAGATGGGATGCCTAAAGATATTTGATTAAAAATTTGAAACAGGAATTAACTTTTAGCTCTAAAGCCGCTCATCTATTATTTGCCTGGCTGCTTCAATTGCGGAAGGAGTATATCTTTTATCTTTGATCAGTTCAATTCAATTAGTTCTTCTGTTGATGCATTTTGAAATTTTGATCTGAATTTTCCGATCTCCTTTTTTGTATTTACAACTACAAATGTTTATTTTAAAGATACACATGTTTGTTAGCAAGGCCAAAACAAATTAAAAGTCTGCGAAACAGGCAATAAATTAGCTTTGCGATGACCACGTCCGTGCCAATTACTGGTAGGTGCTGTTATGCGTTCGCCCTTTTCTTCGGTCGATATATATTTGTCTGCCTATGTATTGTCTAATGTTTTGTGTACAAACGCAGTAAAAATTATACCTTTGTCGTTATTTGAATTTTACAAAAATGAAAAATGTAAGTATTAGAGATTTTTATAAGGATATTTTTAATAAAAGTGATTCGCAACTTGATTACATTTTAGACAGTAAAGGAAATGTTGAACTAGGTCATTTTAATGTATTCGAAACGGAAAAGTTTTATTTCAGCGGAAATAAAAAATCTGAAATGACCTACAATCGAAGGTTGTATTACAAAATCAGTTTGATTAAAGGTAAAAATCTTGTTGAGTATGCCGACAAAACGCTACTAATAGAACAACAAGGAATTTTATTTGCAACACCCAAAATTCCATATAGATACGCGCCACAAGATAAAAATCAGTCGGGTTTTTTTTGTGTGTTTACAAAAGAATTTATGTCAAAATCGAAAACAGGTTTGCTTTTAGATGAATTACCAATCTATCAGCCCAATAGTGATTTTGTATATCAATTAAATGATAAACAATATCTTGAAATGGAAATAATATTTAGGAAAATGGCTGAAGAACTGTCGTCTGACTATGCATTTAAGTATGATTTATTACGTAATTATGTGTTGGAACTGATACACACAGGTCAAAAGTTGAAGCCTATTAAAAGTATCGATACTTCAACTAATGCGGCCAGCAGAATATCTTCATTGTTCATAGAGTTATTGGAAAGGCAATTTCCGATAGAAAATGATGCGCAAGTAGTACAACTTAAAACACCGATTGATTTTGCAAAGGTTTTAGGAATTCACATAAATCACCTTAATAAAGTGCTAAAAGAAACTACTGGTAAAAGTACTATAGAAATTGTCAATGGCAGAATAGCAGAAGAAGCCAAGATATTGCTTAAACAAACGAAATGGAATGTGTCTGAAATTGCATTTGCTTTAGGGTTTGATGAAGTAGCCCATTTCTCAAATTTTTTCAAAAAACAAACAACACTATCTCCTTTGAAGTTTAGAAATTGATTGAAATTTGCAAATAGTGGATTGCTATTTACAAGGGCTTGTATACAAAATAATTGACCTTTGCGTCTCAAATATTTTACGAAATGAAAAAAACAACAATAATAGGAAACAGCACGCTAAGTATAAACCGAATGGGTCTTGGTTGTATGGGTATGTCAGAGTTTTATGGTTCTTTTGATGAAAATGAATCTATTAATACTTTGCACAAAGCTATTGATTTAGGGGTTAATTTTTTCGACACTGCCGATATGTATGGCAGTGGGGCAAATGAAAAACTAATTGGAAAAGCCTTTAAAGAACGCTGGAATGATGTTGTTTTGGCGACAAAATTCGCAGTAATGAGAGGCCCAAATGGCGAATGGCTTAGACTTAATGGAAAACCAGAATATATTAAAAAAGCTTGTGAACAAAGTCTTTCAAATTTAGCAACAGAAGCTATTGATTTATACTATATGCACCGTCAAGCTCCTGATGTTGAGATTGAAGTGATAGTTGGAGCAATGTCTGATTTGGTTAAACAAGGGAAAGTTAAATACATTGGTTTGTCAGAAGTGAATGCTGAAACAATACGCAGAGCTCACAAAGTACATCCAATAACAGCAATTCAATCTGAATACTCTTTATGGAGTCGTGAACCAGAACAAGAAGTTTTTGAGGTTTGCAAAGAACTTGGAATTACCTTTGTTTCTTACAGTCCACTAGGTCGGGGTTTTTTAACAGGAGCAATTAAAAGTCGTGCTGATTTTGAGGCTGGTGATTTTAGATTAAACAATCCGCGATTTACAGATGAAGCTATTAAAGAGAATAACAAATTTGTAGATGTAATAGACCAACTAGCAAAAGTTAAAGGAGTAACCAAAGCACAGATTGCACTGTCTTGGATTTTATGTCAAAATGATAATATTACCGCTATTCCTGGCACACGGAAAATCCATCGTCTGGAAGAGAATTTAGGAGCGTATAATGTTGTGCTTACTCCAGCTGATATGAAACTTATTGAAGCATCTATACCTAAAACAACCATTGGAAGTCGATACTAATAACCAACTTTGCTAGTCAGAGGTGCCAATTTTCATTGTCATTCTTTTGTTCTTGGTCGGTCATAGGGTGACGCCTAACGTTTGGCAAGCTTGCGCTTGCGGTTTATGAAACTTCCTGTGTCTATATGGAAAAAAACCTAGCAATTCCAGATGAGAATGGAGTAACGATGCAACTCTCTAAGAAAGTAGAGGGTAAAGAGACTGTATATTACCTTACTGAAACCGGAAAGTAATGATTGCACGCTTGCATACCTTATATATACGTCTGCAACGATGCAAACGTATATGTCCTCGTAAAAACATCCGTATTACACTTACATTTGGTTTTTAGTTATCAATGCTTCAATTGATTTTAAACTATAAAAAACCTTACTTCCAATTTTTGAAGAAACAAGCAACTTTCTTTTTCTTAGGGCCCAGAGACTCGTTTCCTTAAGTCCCAATAATTTTTGTGCTTCCGATTCTGAAATCCAATCTTTAATTGATCTTCTTTCGTTATGAAGTTCTAAAACCAATAATTTAATTTCTCGAAGTATGAATTGAAATTCTTCAAGTTTTGACTGCGGTAGTAAAAAATAATTTTCCATTTGAATTTATTTTAATTCAAATTTCATAAACAAAATAGATGAAAAAAAGTAAATGATGAGAAGCGCTCCGCTCAGAATCGAACCTATTCTTCTATTGAGTTGATTCTTAGTTCAATAAATTATACAAGCGAACTCTTGTGAAACATTATTGAAACATTTTAACTGTTTAAAAATATTAGATTTTTTTTGAATCCATTTAATCTCAAGTTACGGATAGTTTGCTACGTACAAATACGTATTTGGCTTTCGTACATTTACTAATATTGTATAGAGAATGTTTTTTTGTTGAAATCTATATCATTGGATGGATAAAATAAAGAGACCTTTTTTTAATACTAAATTCTTTTAAATCTTCGACTTATTAACAGACTGTATTTATACGGATAATGTAAAATTCTTTTATTTATAAAATTGATATCATAAAACCTGTGTTATGAAATCAATTTTTTCCATTAAGCCGTTTTGCGTTTTGTTCTTTATTTTTGTTTCGTTTTTTTTAAAATCACAAAATTGCGGAACCTGTACAGTCAATATCTTAATAACAGATACTTCTTCTTATACGGTAAATAACGGTCAAATTTTTTGTATTGATTCTGTTGGAACCTTTGCTGGTACTCTAACACTTAATGGTGGCACAGTCTGTAATAAAGGAAATTTTTCTCCAAAAGCTTTCACATTCACATCAGGAACCTTCATAAATAAAAATAACTCAAGATTAAATTCGTCTATAACTATAGGTTCTAATAGAACAATTAATAATAATGTTGGGGCAGTTTTGAATATTAAAGGAACCTTAACCCTCTCAGGCGGAATAATATCCAATAACGGGATATTTAACCTCGATGGGAATTTTCAGAACAATTCAGGTACGTTCACAAATAACAGTATAATAAATTGCGAACAATTGAACGGCAACAATTCAGTTACCAATAACGGAGTAATTAATCAGAATTAAAAAATGGCATTTTATAAAGTTAATACGAAATTTATTATTAGCGCTCTTACCTTCTTTCTATTTCAGGATCTGGGAGCTCAATGTTCGTCTTGCGATATAACTATTAATAATAATGATATCAGCAGTTATACAATTACAACCGGTCAAACTTTTTGTATCGCCGCTAATTTCACATGTACGGGTGTAATTAATTTAAATGGTGGTACCCTGTGTAATAAAGGTACCATCAATTGCATTAATCTAAATTCGGGAACTTTTAATAATTATGGTATTGCAAAGAATAATTCAAACTCAGTAATAAATTTAAATGGCGACCTTAAAGTATTAAATGCTCCGGGATCAAGATTAATCTATCGCAAAAACCTGTCTGTAAATTCAATAAATAATACAGATAGTTTTTCATTAATTATATCAAAAGGCGCTTATGTTAATATAGGGAGCAATTTCGAAATAAACTCCGGCAGATTTCGGTTGCAAGTTGGATCCTCAGGTTCGGCAATAGCAGATTTTTTTCCAACCGCATCTCTTAATATTAGTGGTAATTTTAGTTTAAGGTCTGATGTCAATATTTCGCTTAACGCGAAAGGTTACATAAATGTTTTTAAGAGCTTAAATATACAGGGCAAGGGTACCAAATCCATTAATAATTATGGTTCTGTTAGTATAGTAAAGGATATAAACATAGTTGGTGATGGAGAAAATTTATCTGGCATTACAATAAATAATTACCGCGCGTTTTCAGTCTTAATGTCGGTGAATGTAACTTATAGCAATTCGCCTGTATCAATTATAAATTATGCAAAAGAAGGATCAGGTTTTGAGGTTGGTCAGTTTCTTACACTAACCCAGGCAAGCCATACACTAACCAATAATGGAAAGCTTTTAGTTGATAAAGATATTACGATAAACAACGGTACAATCATAAATAATCATCGTATTAAAACCCGCGACTTAAAATGTGATTATGGTACATATACTAACAACTCACAAACTAAAGTATTAAGAAATCTTGCTATAACAACTGCTCAGGGCAAAGTCATTAATAATAAAGCAATAATAATTAAAAAAAATCTAAAAAATAAAGGCGAAATAACGTCAGAAAAAAAGAGCTTTATCAGGACGAAACATTTTTACAATGAAACCATTGACGCTTCTTTAAACGGACCAACAAATTTGCTGAATCAAAACAATGTAATTGACTCATTAAACTATGCACAGCTTCATATTGATAGTATCTCTAAAAACTATGGTTCAATTAGCGGACACAATTTAATTGATGACTATTCTTACAGCGGAAGTTCACATTATAAAATGGATGATGCCGGTGACTCAACAGAAATATCATCAATGACTTTATTTCGAGCCCGCTGTGGTTTCATAAGATATGGAGATCTGTATATCTATCCTGAGAAAGAAGTTTATTGTCCCGGCGAAAGTATTTCTATTTACTTTGACAACCATGTAGCCATTGATAATATTAGTTGGAGCTTTAGTGGTACTTATGGTTTTGGTGAATTACCAACGCCAAATACTTTTACTATTTACGATCTTCAATCCGGTGGTACTATAACTATTTGTGGTTTATACTGGAATGGAACACAATGGTGTGATTTTTGTGTGGACGTAATAACTTTTTCAGTTGGGGGGCCGTCCGTTACTGCTACTTCACCATTATATTCCGCTCCGGGTAATACAATTGCATTAAATTGTACGCCATCAGCAGGTGCCAGCCCATATACTTTTGATTGGCAACCAAATGTTTATTTTGTTTATCCAAGTACAAATACAGATGAAGATCCCGTAGTTAGTCCTAATGTATCGCTTACATATACTGTTGAAGTGACTGATGCGAATGGATGTCCGGCAACAACAACCGTTCAGGTAATTGCTAAACCATTTGCACATCTTGATAAAAAATTAAATGGCGAGTATTATAAATTATACAACAACAAATTATTTTTTAAATACGACGGGCAATATGCAAATACCACCCTGAATTATTATGTATATGATAAAGCACATGCAGATGTTGTGCTGAGCGGCCCTGCGCCAGTGAATATTTCTGCTGCAAATATTGGTGATAACCGTTACACTTTAGATGCCACCAGTCTTAGCAATGGATTTTATGTACTTGAAGTAATAAATGAAAAAAAGGAAAAACTGTTTTTAAGATTTAAAAAATAAAATGATAAAAAATATAATAATAGGAATCGCATTTGTTACCGGGATAGCCGGCTGTGTTATTGCACTAAAGCAAAATGAAGCACAAATGGTTTTTTTAGATATGGGAAAACTATATGACAATTTTACATTGTCTAAAGAATTAAATAAAGAACTTGAGACTTTTACAAAGGAAAAGAAAAATACAATAGATTCTTTATATAAAGATCTTCAAATAAAAACACAGCAAATAGCATTAAAAGAAAAAAAAACAAAAGAAGATATTGAGCAGCTGGCAATTGCAGAACAGTTATATTATAACAAACAACAGCTTTTTGAAAAAGAAAGCCAAACTGCTTCTGCTGAATACCTTGGTAAAATATGGAACCAGCTTAACCAATTTGTACAGGATTATGGTAAAGAAAAAAAATACTCTATAATATTTGGAGCTAATGGTCAGGGCAATGTGATGTATGGTCAAGAAGCAAAAAATATTACCGACGAAATAATTGTTTATGTAAACAACAAATACAACAATAAATGATAAAAAAATATTTTGCATATTTTTTTGTTTTAATTATTTGTAATGCCTGCATTAAAAATAAAAAAATGCAACCGGATGCGTATTTTAATTATTTAAACTCAAATGAAGCTGGCCTGGTAAAAGAAAGAGAATTTAATAATATACTTTTTAAAATAAAATTGCAAACACCGGAGATGCTCGCGTTTGCCAGGGTGAACAATGAGCCATTTGACAAGAAAAAGTTTTCGGAAAACTTAAACTTGTTTAAAGATCAGCTGAATTGTTTTGTTTTGATTGAAGACGAAGGGGGTAAAAACCTGGTGAAGCAAAGTGTTTTTAACAAAGAATCTTACGGACAGATATTAGCATATGGTAACACCAATTTAAAAGATGATTTTAAATTAATACAAGGTTTAGATACCGTTTTTTGCGCGCTTGCAATTATAGAGCCTGCCAATTCAATTCAGCCGGTTATACGAATAGCATTAAGTTTTAATGGTATTGATACATTAAATAAAAGTGATCTCACTCTCATTTATAACGACCGCATTTTTAATTCAGGTCCGATAAAATTTACTTATCAAAAAACTGTTTTCGAAAATATTCCAGAAATAAAATTATGAAGAAAAAAGCGTTAAGATATTTTGCTGTATTTATGATTTTAAACATTGTGTTTGAAGTTATACAACCAACTGTTGCACTCGCCTTAACAAACGGACCGGTGCAACCCGAATTTACAGGTTTTGAGCCTGCCAACTCTTCTGAAATGGTAGACCTGTTTACCGGAGATTTTAAATACAACATACCCTTAATGGATGTAGACGGTTATCCGTTGAACCTTTCTTATCATGCCGGCCAAAATATGGAAAGCGAAGCAAGCTGGGTTGGGTTAGGCTGGAGTTTAAATCCCGGAGCATTAAATAGAAATGTTAGAGGTTTACCCGATGATTTTAATGGTGAAGTGCAAAGTAGTTATACTAATATAAAACCAAATACATCTATGGGCGTTGGCTATCAGTTTTCGGCCTTTATCGGAGCTTCACCTGATTTTCATAATATTGGTGTTGGCGCTAAAATAAGTGGTAATGGTGCTATAGTTTTAACTTATAATAATTATAAAGGTTATGGATTGGAAGTTGAATTGGATGGTCAAAATTCAATACAAAAGAGCATTGGGTTTTTAAGTGCGAGTGCAACCCATGGGGTAGGTATGAAATTATCGTCGCAGGATGGAGGAACATATAGTGAAAATTATGCAGGAGGTGTTGGTGTAAGTTGTGGAATAGGAGGTGCGAATGCTATAAGTGTAAATGCATCAATGGGAGTAGGAACAAGTATTAATACACGTACAGGTGCCGTTCTTAAATCTGCCAGTCAGGGCTTGGGCGTGTCGGCGAGTGTGGGTGGTTCATCGTTTGGTGTAGGATTTACTGTTGCACATTCGTTACCAGTTGGAGGAGTTGCCTACGCACCAAGTATTACAAATAATTATAAAGGCGGAGGCTTTAGTTTAAGTTTTAAAGCGGGGCTTTGGGGAACAACAAAATTATTTTTAAATGGGTTTCCCATTACCGGCAATCTTATTACTGCCGGCGCTTTATTCGGATTTAAAGGTTATTATAATTACAATCAGCTGGATGGAAAATCAAGAACGATACCCAGCTATGGTTATTTGTATTCAGAAAATGCTCCAGATGATGCGTTGATGGATTTTAACCGTTTTCGCGATGGAGCTATTTATGAGGAAACACCGAATATAAATTTAACTGTAAATGATTATGATATTTTCTCTGCTTCTGCTCAAGGTATGGGTGCTGCTTTCAGGCCATTTAGAAGTGATATCGGAACATATCATGACAATGTTGCAAATACAAAAGCTTATAATATACCTGTTGAAACTGAATTAGCGGCAGGAGCAGTATTACACTTACTCATCAACACATCTAAAGTAAATAATGTTGGCAAAAGCGGTTTATGGAATACATTCATAAATTATTCTCAAAAATTTACCAATAAAGATATTACTCTTGCAGCAAACCGTTTTTATGAAAAATATTATTTTAAACAAATGGGCGAAATGGGCGCTCGTGATGCATCTTTTGACGGTAACATGGGTGGCGAAGCTGCAGTTAGCCCTTCTTTAACCAAAATAGGAAATGATTTTCATGCTTTTGGCACTACGAGTAACAAGACAACAAGAGATAACCGTAACACCTATATACAATCACTTACAGCAGAACAAGCTTCAAAATATGGTTTTGAACCAAAAATAACCTTGTATCCTAAAGCCGGTTATACAATAGATCCCGCCAGCCACCTTGTAATGGCCGATGCTTCTTACAGCTTAATGAGCCGCACAACAAAATCTGTTTCAACAGTTTCTACCAGCGTTGCGCATCACCTCTCAGAAATAAGCCTTACAAACACATCAGGCTCAAGGTACATTTATGGCATCCCTTCATATAACCTTTACAAGAAAAAAGTTGTTTTCAACGCTTCCGAAAGGGTAGAAAATCCTTATAACTCCGGTATATGGCCGGCAACTACTTATACAAATGATCCTTTACCAATATCACACAGCTATCAGATGGTAGAATATGATCCTGCCGGTGGAAATGAAATTACAGATAATTACAGGGGCCTCGATAATTTTTACCGTGAAGAAATTACAAAGCCTTACGCGACTTCTTATTTGCTAACCAATATTTTGTCTGACGATTATGTAGATGTTACAGGTGACGGCGCCAGCTATGACGATCTTGGCAGCTTTACAAAATTTAATTATTATAAAGATGCAGAATATGGCTGGCGTGAGCCTTATTGTATACCGGCCGCTGTTACCAGTAATGGTGGATCAGATTGGTCAAGTGAGAAAGGTAATCTGGCAACTTCAAAGAATCAGGCCAATTATGAAAAAGGGCTTATTGCCGATAAATATGATGATAAAGCATTTTATGAATATGGTATTCGCGAAAATTATTATGTACACTCTATTGAAACAAAAAATTATGTTGCTTTTTTTGAAACTTCAGACAGGTATGACCAGTTAGGTGTAGATGATGAACACGGAACAATAACATCAACTCCCCAAAATTTAAAACTTGATGCGGTAAAATTATATGCTAAAAACGAGATCATTGCAAAAGGCGGAATTGCAAACGCCATACCTATAAAAACAGTTCATTTTGAATATGATTATTCGCTTTGCCCTGGAACTTTTAACAGCCAGTATAACTCAACATACAATTCTACACTAGGTAAACTCACACTTACAAAAGTATATTTCTCTTATGGAAGCTCCGATAAAGCGGCATTGTCACCTTATAAATTTACTTACGGCGCAAATTTCAGTTATAATCCACGTGCTGTAGATCGCTGGGGAATGCGCATGGCCAGCTCAACCTATTCAACCGGAAATCCGAATACACTTAATAATGTTGAATTTCCATACGCAATACAGGATAAATCAATAGCTGATGCGAACGCTGCAGCTTGGAACATAACACAGATCGAAACCCCTACGGGCGCAAAAATAAATATAGATTATGAATCCGACGATTACGGTTATGTACAAAATGAGCAGGCCGGGCAAATGTTAATGATACAGGATATTGTTTCCTCGGTCAATCCTTTGTCTTCAGCACCTAATACTACAAATGGAAATATTAAGGATGCCGATTACCTTATTGTGGATATGTCGAGATTTTATAAAGGAATTTCGGCCACCACTTATAGTAATATAAATAATGCAAATAGTTTTGTAAAGCGTAATGTTATAAAACCGGGGAAAGATCTTTATTATAAAACTTTTTTAAAGCTTGGAGGAACTGCTAATTCTTTCGGATTAAAAGAAAATTATTACGAATATGTTTCGGGCTATGGTACAGTTTTAGACGTTGGCGTTTTTACATCCACAGTTCCAGGTAATACGTATAGTGATGGAACCAGTGAAACCTGTTACAAATATCTTTACATACGTTTAAAAAAAGAAATTGCATATGACAGTAAAGATGTAAATCCAATAACTATTGCCGGCTGGGATTACATGCGTAATTTTTTGCCGCGCGTTGCTTATCCTGGCTCAGAACCTGCCAATATGGGTACTAGTTCACACAAGCCACTTAAACAATTTAAAAATATGGTCACTGGTTTGGGCGTAGCAATGGCCGACTTTGTTAACGGACTTGGCGGTAAACCAAACAAACGTTTTTATAATAAGAATTTTTGTTCAAGCCTGGACTACGGTAAATCATTTATCCGCGCTTATGTTCCGTTTAAGAAAAAACTGGGAGGCGGTTACCGGGTAAAAAAAATAATTACCCAGGATGAATGGAGTACAATGACATCAACACAGGAAGCTTCAACGAGTTATGGCCAGGTGTATAGTTATACCACGCTGGAAGGAAAAGACACGATAAGCAGCGGTGTAGCCCTTTACGAACCATTAACCGGAGGCGATGAGATAAGTTTGCGCCAGCCGATTGATTTTAATATCATTAAACAAATGGCGCCTAATGATCATTTTTTCCAGGAAGCGCCTTATGGAGAAATGCTTTATCCGGCACCATTGGTAGGCTATTCGAAGGTAACGGTTAGTACCTTGGCAGATCCTACAGCTACTGTTACACCTACAGTAACCAATATTGGAAAAATAGAATATGAATTTTATACCGCGAAAGATTTCCCTATTCTTTACCAAACAACCGGGTTAAAAAACGAACCGGTTGAAGAAGACCTGATAGAAGACTTTATCATCTCACCGGTTGTTACAAAAATATACCATGCTGTACAAGGGCACTTACTTAAATTTAACGATATGCACGGCAAGCTCAAAGCCGTTAATAACTATGGAGAAGATAATTTTAACGCACCACTCTCCGGGGTTAAATATTTTTATAAACAAAGCGGACGAAATCTTATCACTTCAGCACCTACAATTAATGAACAGAATCAGGTAGCAACAGTGCCAATGAGCCGAGACATTGATCTCGCAACAGATACGCGCGAAAATATCAGTCAGTCTGTTACAATGGGAAACAGCTTTTTACTTGAAATAGGTTTAGGTATAAACTTAATAGTTATTCCACCATATGTTTACGCGGTGGTACCATGGCCATATATTAATGAAATACACGATGAGGTGATTTATGGAGAACAGCATATTGGTGTAAGAACGGCAGCTACTACGAAAATTGTACAGCAATATGGCATTCTGGATAAGGTAGAGGCTTTTGATGAAAAATCTAAAGTAAGTACCGAAAACCTTTTATGGGATAAACGCAGCGGAAGTGTTGTATTAACGCGCACAACCAATAATCACGACCAACCGGTTTATAATTTTAATTATCCCGCGTATTGGATCTATCCGCAAATGAGCCATGAATTTAAAAGGGATAATATTGAATTGGTTTGTCCTTCAGCATCTGCTACCACTTTATGGGATGTTTCAACGGGAACAATTTCTGTTTTGGGTATAAATACCCCCGTAAAGCTGCTGGCCGTTGGCGATGAGGTTGCCGTACGCGAGAAAGCATCCGGCACCTTTGTTCCAGGCCGCTTCTGGGTTATGACAGATGCTGCGAACCCATTTGGAGGATATGTATTATGTGATCAAACAGGAAATGTTTTAAATTCTAACCCACCTCACAGTATCAGCAGCTCAGATGATTATATTATCAAAATTATCCGCCCAATCGAAAGAAATAACCTCACAAGCTCTGCAGGATATATTACAGCATTAGCTAATCCTGTTACTACGCCTTCTTATACATCACAGGTAATTAACGCAGGAGTGCAGCAGTTTTGCGTTGGCTCTGCATTTTATCTTAACCCCGCTATGGCACAACAAAGTCTTACTAACGTTTCACCTTCATACAGTAATACCGCACACAACTCTATTACCGGCGGGTATTATGGTACGCTCAGGCCAAGCAAGACTTATAACTATAACGTATCGCGCAGTTACGGCAGCCAGCCTAATGTAAAACAAGACGGGGTTTACAACAGTTTTTCACCTTTCTGGAATTACAGTTTCCTGTGGACCGGTAGTGTTGGCAGTAACTGGATAGTTATGAATAACTGAAAAACTTCTTGAAAGCGAAGATGCTTTGTTATTGCCGCATGCGCAACGTTTCCAGTTCAATCAAACACTACCCGCGCTTACTGCAAATAATGCCAGGGCCAACGAAGTAGGTTTTGACAGCTTTGAGGATTATGATTATTCGATGTACGCAGCGTATACCAATACAACGCAAATTTACAATAACGATTACCTTGGATTTTATAAATACATGAGTTCGGGCTCGACACCGCCTTCAACTTCAACCACTACTGCGCATACCGGTAGAACCTCGCTTTATTTTGCTGCCAATACAAAAGCTGTTTTAACACACAATATGTATTACAACCCACCACCACCACCGCACAACGCGGATGAATTTACAATGTGTAACGATTATTTTTTTGATTGCAGTAAATTAAATTTTAATAATGCTAACATACCTCCGAAAAAATACATGCTTTCGTTTTGGGTAAAAGGTAACACCCAGGCGCTGGATTATTCATCGCAACCTAAAGTGGTTATAAAGGCCACTAATGTTACAACGGTTACACCAATTGTAAATTCATACACTCCAACCCCTGTTAAAACAGAGATCATTAATGGCTGGCAAAAACTGGATTATGAATTTAGTATTTTACAAATGGCCGCCACTACCAGCTCGGTAGTGCCATCGGAAATTGAATTTACTATCAGCTCATCAGCCAACGCATTCTTCATTGATGATTTCAGGGTGCAGCCTTTTAATGCCAGTATGGTTTGCAATGTTTACGATCCATATCACCTGAGATTGTGGGCCCAGCTGGATGACCGGAATTTTGCAACAGTAATGGAATATGATAAGGAAGGTACGCTGGTAAGGAAGAAGAAAGAAACATTAAAAGGTCTTTATACATTAAATGAAATGCAAAAAGGAAATATTAAAAACTAACAATTATGTACAGGTTTATATTATCAATTATTTTATTGTCATCTACTGTTAAGGCGCAGAATCATAAACAACTGATACTTGCCGCCTGCAAAAACTATGCGGGTCTTAAGAATTATTCAATGACACTAAAGTATAAGCTTTATGTTGACGGTAACCTCGCAAAACCATTTCAAACACGTGATATAGAAATTAAAAGAATGGGCAATAATGTTTGCATGCATAATAGCAACGGCCTTGAAGTTATTGATAATGACAATTTTCAGGTTTCGGTAAATAATAAAACAAAAGTATTGTCCGCTACAAAAAAAAATGCCGGTCCCGACCAGGAAGCGCTTAGAAAAGAATATGCATCTTATCTCGATGAGAACATCGATTCACTTTTGCTTATTTATGATAAAGTAAATGTATTGGAGCAATCAAAAGAAAAAGTGAAATACGAAATGTTTTATAAAAAAAATGAAGGAGTAGAAAAGGTGATCGTGGTAATAAACAAAAAACAAAACATGTATGAAAACATGACGGTTTTTTATAAAAAACCTATAAAAGTAAAACAACTCGACGGTAAGCCGCACAAAATAACTTTAAACGTTACTTATGCTGATTTCAAAAAGAATTGTAATTCAAACAAAGACGTTTTCAGTGAAAAAAAATATATCAGCCTTAACAAGAATAATAAGATAGAAGTGCTAAAAAAATATTCAACCTATAAACTCATTATTACTGATGAAGAATAAAATACATAGAGCAGTATTTCTTTTCTGCTTCGTAGTTACGGCGTTTTTTGCTTGTGCCCAGGAAGAGATAAGAAGTAGCAGGGGTTACATTAATGACTTGTTAATACCCGGAAGTTTTTTGATGTCGGAAGATGATAAGTTTACAGGCAGTGGAGGCTGGGTAAGCGGTTTTGCCAATAATACAAATAAAACAGTTATTGAGCTTGGGCTTGATGAAGATAAACACATTCAACATTCAAGTGCTTTTAAAGTATGTGCTAAGTTTGATGTTCAATTAACAGATGCCGCATTATCGGTTGTAACTTACACCAATGTACAATTAGATATTACTTATAACCCCGCAGAATTATCAAGATATAAAGACAAAGCCCAGATCGTTTATCCAAATAAGTATAAAGTAAAAGTATATAATGTTGCAATTACTAAATGCGGATTAAGTACCCCCTGCGTTTCTTGCACTGCTGCCTATACAAGTAATGATGTATACATTGAGGCCCGTGTGGGCACTTACCGCATTTATGATTTTGGTTTTAGCAGTACCTTGATTTCAACAGAATTAAGCGACTCTGCTGCACTCGATCAGCAACGGAAAATTGCCTGGGCCTTTGTAGAAGGCGCAACCGAGTATGAGCTCGATTATACTTATGTCGATGACTACGCCCCTTCAACAGCTACAGCAGTTGTTTCAAGTTCAGCACTTTCGTATGATCTTGATCATGATGCAACGCGTATCATTACAAATAATAATCATTATCGTATTCCTCTTACTTACGGTCATGGATACATTGTTTACCGTGTACGACCAATAGGCACATATTCTGCTGCGCCTTACCAGCGTATAGAAGGTGCCTGGTATGGATCCG
>JAULBY010013524.1:0-22439 GCA_032358315.1 Ophiocytium majus | reverse complement strand
CGCCAGATACATAAGTACAAGAAGTACTAATTTGTGTATCAGGAACCAAGTTTAATACACGCCATACACCGCCAGAACCTAGTGCAGTTGTAGTTGCTAAAGCAACAACAGCAGCGGCTGAGTTTCCAGTAGATGCAGATCCAGTCAACGTATTACCAGCCACGTTTAGACCAACCATGCTTTGTGGCAAGGAGGCGATTGTTGTGCTACCAGCGGCGGCTGTAACCGCAACTTTAAACACTTGATCAGGATCATCAGCAATAATAGCAGTAATATCACCAGCTAATACTGAGCCAGGGTAATATTGTGCGTATTGACGCTGTTTGGTTGTTGGGTTTGTGTAATAACATCCCAAGAAAATACCAACTGTGCCTTTAACATATGATGCACCTGTTAAAGAAGCACCGCCAGGAGCTAGAATAGTATAGCCACCAGACAATTGGACAGGATCGCCGTAATAGATTGCAGTCCCGTAGTTGTAGGCAATCGGTTCATTCCGAGTTGACCCAGCAAATACTTGACCACCAATCAGATTAACGGGCTTAATGCCATACGGCGCACTAACGGTAGGATAAGCTGCCATTTAAATCTCCATTAAAAGTTAAGTTCCTTTACCAAAGCTACTTGAAGACTTGTTCTCTTTGAAGAGCGGCATCCTCGGGTCACTTTGGCGCATTAAATTATTGTCCACAGCTTCCGTCTGAGCTCGTGTCTGCTTGTCATAGTATTCACTACGCTGAGTCACAAATTCACTCGGAGTCTTGCAAAGCAATAACCCACCAATTTCGATGTTGTCTTTAAACTTTCCATCGCCACTGGCTAACAGTCGGTACTTAGGCTGTTCTTCAAGGCTTACAGGTTCCCAACCTTCTCTCAGTTTCGCTGAGATATTTCTTGGATCTGCTGTATTAAGCGTTGAAACACGAATCCATCTATAAGCGTATCCGGGTTGCTTATCCGGTTCAGGGAGAAGCTCAGGTGGCGCCCACTGCTGGGGACGTTCCTGCACGGCACGAGTTTCTAATTCTCTAGTTAATGCATGTGGTTTCGTTGTCATTTTTAAGACTCCATTTTTACTAGTTCACGGGCGTACTGCTCTGGCGTAAGACCTAACTTCTTAGCTATATTAAGCTGCGAAGTGTTTAGCTTTATCTTTTTCGAAGATGTACTGCGGTTCGCTGGGGCAACTACGTTACTAAGTTTTTGTCGAGGCTTCTCGTCTTCAGCTTCTTCAAAGTTCTCAGGGAATCTCTTACGCATAGTTTCGTCTATACGCTTGTAATACTCGTCAGTCGTAGCATACGCCATTCCGTTCTCTTTGACAAGTTTCTCGTGTAGCCCTAAAGCTAAACTAGTCATCTCATCGTCCTGCCCAAACCAAGAGTTTCGATCTTGCCATGTAGCAGCTTTCTGATCACGAACGGGTTTTTCCGCCTGTTGTTGTGTTTTTACCTCATTTTTCTCTTCTTGTAAAGCATTTTTTTGCTGCATGTTCTGCGAAGCGTTCTCTGCCCTATCCAACTTAATGCGGGCGGTAGTCATTTTTTCCTGCGCTTCGACTAGTCTATCCCCGTCTCCAGAGTCATAAGCCTCCTTATATTCCCGCTTTGCCATCTCCATCTCTCGCTCTGCGGAAGTTTTATAAGAGTCAACAGCGTATCTTTCACTGTTACTAACTCGACCTTTTAGGGCTTTATTCTCCTCGAATAGTTGTTTAGCAACAGCTATAGCTTCTTGCCGTTCACGATCTGCTTCTTCTGCTTTACGACGTTCATCGTGATAAATCTTCCTAAATCCAGCTATTTTCTGTTTAGCGGCCTCAGAATATTCATCAAGCTCGTCTTTCTCCATGCGCTCAACAAACTCAGGTTGTGATGGGGTTTTACCACGATCTTCCGGTGGCACATCACTTTCAACCTCAATTTCTAATTTATCTTCTACTTCATCCGGGAATTTAAATTCTTCCTTTTCAAAATTCGCTTCTGCCATCGTAAACTCCTTATTTTCGTCTAATGCCACGGGGATCGGATACTACACCTTCTACTGAGTCGTCGTTAATAATCCGGAACTCTTTACCATGTATAACCAATCTAGTACCAGCATTTGGTCTTACTAATATAAAGTCGCCCTTTTTACACCACGGTCCAGTCGGGAACCTAGCTTTGTCCACATAACAGTCGGGCCCTAAATCAATTACAAATAACACAGTAGTTAATAATTCTTCGTACCGCATTGTTTCGTCTGCTTTGGCCAAACCACTATCAAACTCCTTTTCTGCTTCCGGAATTGCACAAAGTATGCGGTATCCAGAGGGTTTAGGGAGCTGTGTTGCCTTCTCTTCGTTCTTTTTATTAAGAACTAGAGACAAATCTACTGCTTGCGCTAAGTCATTCATCGTCTGCCTTCTCCAATCTATCTTTGAGGTCTAATACGTAACCCCGTGCGACTAGCAGACCTCGAATCTCGCCACACGTTCTTTTGTACTCTTCGAATATTTCAAAATTACCTGTTGTTACTGCTTCTTTTAGTTGTCCAATTTTTTCGTCTAGCTGTTGAACTAAAATTTCTAGTGCTGTCATTTTTTATTCCCTGTTTTGGTATTTTGATTCCTTGCTGCTGCCGCCATACTTACAGCGTTTCGTTCTCTTGCTGCGGCAATATCAATACCCATGCGAGTAGCTTCTAACTCATTGTCACGGTCTAATTTGTCCTTGTCGTAAGACATCTTAATACCTGCTTTTTGTCCCTCTATCTCTACTTGAGCCTGTATCCGATCTCGCTCAATCTGAAGTTGTTGCCCTTTAAGCTGTGCATCCACTTGATCTTTCTGGGCTTTGCGCTGTACATCCTGCATCTTGATCTGAAGTTCTTGCTGTTGCATTTGAATAATCGGATCTTGTTGCTGCTGTTGAGCCTGCTCTTGAGACGCTTGTGCCTGATTCTGCTGGAGTAACTGCGATGACGCTTGAGCAATCAACCTTGAAATCTGGACTTCGTATTCCTCTGGGATTGTATCTTCATCATCTTCAAGGTACGGCAACGGAGCGCCCAACTGCTGTTCTATTAGCTGACGATACTTGAACCCGAAATGTTCTGCTATATGTGCCTGCATTGCAGCGACCATAACTTGAGCTTGTGGGTTCTGACCAATAATCTTGGCAGTTAGTGGATCTTTTAGGAAGTTTGTATGTGCGGTAATATGCGCTTCCTGATCCTGATAGATAAACGCCTTAAGCGGTTTACTATTAATAACGTCCATATTCTCAGTAATCGGATCTTTTGGCTTCTTATCTTCTGGTAGCGGAATTAGCTTCTGCGGGTTCCTAATACCTAAGACTTCCAACATCTGCCTATGTAGCTGTGGCATGTTGTATATCTGCGGAGCCCCTTGAGCTAATTGAAGAACTGCCTGATACTGAACAATCTTCTGCGCCATTGTTGCCGCATTAGGATCACTAACCGGAATAACTGTTACTAAGTCGTAGTCCGACTGCTTAGCCTTTGGACTTCCCTCTTCAGGCTCATAATCGTAGTCTTCAGGAGTGTAGTCACGAATAATCTCTTTTAAGAGCTTAAGTTCCTGCTTCATTGAGTAGTGGATACGGGACTGTACCGCTGACATTACCTTCAATGTTCTTTCGAGGATGGCGAGGGTGGTGCCCACCGGGGAATTAGCTGACATATCAGATATTTTCATATCTGCTGCCGAGGCAAATCTACGCCCTTCTTCTACTATCGTACCCAACAGACTATATAGAACCTGACTTGGTTCCTTATAGGGGAGGCTCATTAAGTTGTCTTTTAGTGCCCCACTTGGAACGTCTGCATCCCGCCACTCGCCCGGAGCTATCGGGGTGTCGTCACCTTTGATTCGCAATCCACGGGTTTTAAAGCCACCCGGCAAGTTGGATAGTGTGCCTGCGTCCACCAATTGACGTATAAGGGAAGTACCAGACTTGGCAAAAGCACCAACAAGATGGATAAGACCAAAACAGTAGAAACCAAAGCCCGGAACATACCCGTAATGGACAAAATGCTGTCTTTTTTGATGTGTGTCATCTTCTGGCCTCCAGTTACGCCTAATAGATAGGATGATTTCGGAATCCTTATCTATAGTTACTACATATGGCAGTGCAATTCCTGTAGCTTTGCCATCTTCTTTATCTTCAAAACCCTCTAAATCGAGGTCAACGTGCATTTCAAGGAGCTTGTAGCGGTCATCTGTAGTGGCCCGGAACCCCATCTTTTCAGCAATTTTCTTCTCTACTTCGTCCAAAGAAGAGCTTGCTTCTCCTAAATCCACGTCTCTATAGAACCCTGCATACTGTAAACGCTTAACTTCATTCTCAGTTTTGCGCATTACATGGGTTACTCGTGGAGACTGTTCGAGGCTAGAAGCGCCATATGGCACTACTATATCCTCTGCTGGTATAAACATCGACACTTGTCGATTTAAAGATGGGTCGAAGTACACTTTCTTAAACGCATTACCTGAAAGCCCTAGCCCCCAGATCATCCGCTCGTGTTCTGGGCGGTACTCAGTCATCACATCTGTCAACTGATAGTTCATGTCATCTTGAACTCTTAGCGCAGCGTCTTTCTTTTCGGGAGTCTCTTTACCAACAATCTGCGTTTTAACGGGACCCGCAGCTGGGAAAGTTTCCATGATGGTTTCAGCCTGGAACTTAACAAGAGCTTCAGATAAAAGGGGATGATATACACCACAGGCTCCTTCCCAAGGTTCAGTTCTTTCCTCGATCCGCATACCTAACAGCTCCAACCCGTCAACATATGTCTGGATCCAGTCCTTTCTAGCAGAAACGTCGTCCTCAAAATCTGAAAGAAGTTCGCCAGCTATCTCTACTAATAGCTTTTCATCTAGCTGTTCGGCTAAGTTATCATCAAAGCCATCATCTATTTTAACCTCGACCTCAATCTCTAAGGCCTCTAAACCCGCAGGTATCTCTTCAATTTCTACCTCAATGTCCGGCCCCTCGATGTCAATTCCTTCTTCTATCCCTACGGGAGCTGCGTACAAACTTTTTTCCATTGCCATAATATGTCCTAGTAATATGCTACTTTACGTCTAAAGGATCTTACTTCGTCCTCTTCATCTGAGGGAAGTCTTATAAATCCGCCTTTTCTAAACCGCATTATTGCCTGACTTGTTGAGTCTACCAAGTCATCGTGTTCGCCTGATGGGAAGCTCGCTACTTCCTCAACCACTTCTTCTGCCCAATTAGTATTAGGTACCCATACTCTCCCGCTTGCAAATATATCTGCAACTGCGTTCAATCTAGCAACTTTATCATTACCTTTGGACGGTGTAAACTCCTGTACTGGTATACCCATAGCCCGCATTTCTGCTACTAATGGTGCACCTGATGCTTTTGCCTCTATTATAATAGAGTCTGGATCCCATTCTTTCCACTCCTCAAACGCTTTTTGCTTAAGTTCCGGAAACTCCATTCTACGCTTAAAGGCATTCAATAAGATAATATTTGCCTGACTTAGCCCCGTATCATCTGGTTTATAAAACACCCCCCATGTAGTACAGGCACTGTAGTCACTCCGCTGAGTCTTAAGAAACGCCGTATCCCATGACTGAATAACAAAATCACAGTATGGCGGCTCGTCATCTTCCCACAACATCCACCATTCACGCTTAATAATAGCGGACACATCCGAGGTGGGGTTCTGCATGTACTGCGCCATCCACTTACCGTTAGGCAATTCTTGACGTAGCGCCTCTAATTCCTTCAGTGACCAGAACTCCGGCCATAAGGGTTTACCACTAGGCATAATGGCAGGGAACTCAATAACTTCCCACTCTTCCCCACTTCTCTGTAAAGCAGATTTGACAACTTGACCTGTCAAGTCTTTCTTCGACCACCTAGTCATCACTATAATAATAGCGCCGCCCGGCTGAAGTCGCTGTCTCGGACCCGACGTATACCACTCATACGTCTTGTCATACACTTCTGGGTTGTTTTCAGCTAAAGCTGCTTCTTGTTCTGAGTGAGGATCGTCAATAATGAGGATGTCAGCTCCCTTACCCGTAACAGCACCCCCAATACCAATCGCAAAATAATCTCCACCGTCGCTAGTTGCCCATCTTCCCGCAGCCTTACTATCAGACTGGAGCCCAACTCCTGGGAATATTGATTTATAGACATCTGAGTCCACCAAGTTCCTGACTTTCCGACCAAATCCCACGGATAATTCAGCAGTGTGCGAGGTTTGGATGACTTTTTTCTGCGGAAATTTACCCAAAAACCAAGCAGGTAGTAGGTAACTAGCAAATTCGCTTTTAGTATGCCTTGGAGGCATATTAATAATAAGCCTTTTACAATCCCCTCTAGCAACTTTCTCAAAAGCTGCGGCCATTTTCGCATGATGCGCTCCGTCAATGAAGTTGGGCC
Organism: Ophiocytium majus; assembly: GCA_032358315.1. Lineage (NCBI taxonomy): Eukaryota > Xanthophyceae > Mischococcales > Ophiocytiaceae > Ophiocytium > Ophiocytium majus. The sequence continues at coordinate 16,017 of JAULBY010013524.1, read as the reverse complement.
AGACTTTATGGACAAAATCCATAAATTTATCCTGACAATTCTCTTTTTGTACCGCTTCTATAGTGGTATCTAGGTCCTCATACAGCTTTCTAAGCTGTGCAGACGACAGTTTATCTATATTGTTATATAGATAACTTAGTTCAGACGTCGATAGTTTTTCTGTCGTCGTCATTATCTAATAGACCTGCTAGGCGTTCTGATGTAGGAATCACATCTATAGCGTTCATTTGCATCAAGGCTTTAATTTTTTCTTTAATTGCATCCTTTAACTCAGTACTATTCCTATGTGTAATAGTGATTTCTGAGTGTTCTACGAATAAATCTGACGCTTTTCCGAGCAATTCGAGCGCTTTTAGGGCTACTTTAGGATCTTCATTCTCTGAAATTTCCATTAACCTATTAGTAACTATAGTCCTGACTTGGACTTTATCTTGAACAATCTGCCGTTCATAGTCATTTATGTATCTATATAGTGACACAGCAAATCCAGGATTCTTTAGGTTCTCTTCCTGCTTTGTGGGTTCTTTGTTCTTGCCCATACTATTAAACATCTCTATAGCTTTAGCATGATCAGATGCTGTCATATCAAATGGGGCGCCGAGCTCTTCTAATATAAGTGCGGTGTTCCCGGCAATCTTTGCACGGGCTACTTCATCCTCACCCCGTTCCGGGTAAGCCATTGCGGGCACAGGTTTATCAAGCGTTGGTTCGACGTTTACGGGCATATAACCTTTTCGTGGGTTACGTTATCTTTATTATACATAGTTTGCCCGATTGTGTCGTTTTTTAAAAATATATAGTGGGGTAGTAGGGGACCCAAAACAAGTGACGGGGGGTGTTTCTATAGAATAGGATGAGCTTAACTCCCGGTATTCGAGTAGGGGGTACCCACGAAACCCACGAAATTAAAAAATGAATAATGACAGTGCAGAACATTGTGTAGTATCGAGGTAGTTATGCCACCGGCTTTATTTGGGGGTGCCACCACTGTACCTAGTTGGTATGCTGGTTTTAGAACCCCTACTCGGTGTATCAAAGATTGTATGACCTATCTTACTTACCTAGGTAGTTTCCCTGTAGTTGTATGGAATCCTATGTCTATTGATATACCTATATCTAATCGGAGGGATCGATTTTTGTTTTTGAGGTGTTTTGTTTTTAGGCGTTTGTTTTAAGCCGTTGCGTTTGTAAGCGTTTGATTTGATTAGGTTAAATCTTGTAGGGAAGTCCCCTATTTTTAAAAGAGGGAGTATATTACTTACATGGGGCAGAGATGATACTAACTGCTCTTAGGTAACTTAGCGACATGATGTCGCTAGGTATCTTAACCTGTATCATAGGAGATGTCTATCATGGATAAAAACCATATAGATGATTTAGAAGAATTAGGTGGCATGGTAAATGCTGATGGTAAATACGCTTTGTCTAGTGATTCAGTTATTCTGATTAAGAATACTGCGTCTGCCATTGACAAGTTGGAATGTGCGTTCGATGATACTGCCGTTCGTATCAAAGCGATGTGCAACAATCTGCGTCGTGTCCTCGAATCTAATTCGCAGTCGGTCATGTCGTTGGGTTCAACAGTTCCTGAGATTCGTATTAACTACGCTCATTATCATGCTGTGCGTAATGTTTTTATGTATCAATGGAACGATATTCGCAAGTTGGGCGACATGAATAACGCTACAGTTATTAAGAGTTGCTCGAAGCAGTTTGAGCGATACTTTGGTATGACGGGTTTAACTGTGCCGTTGTCTGACGATCCGAAGTCGGTTGCGAAGCGTGAGAAGGAACAAGCCGAAGCGAATCGTCTCAAGGCAATACCAAATATTGAGACTGCTAAAGCAGATGCTGCATCTCGTGGTGATTTCGAAGAGGCGATTCGTCTCAAGAAAGAAGGGTTGCGTCGGCAGGGTATTGCCAACAAAGATGAGTTGGAAAAGTTGGCTCCGAAGAAAGTGGAGTTGGCTAAACTTATCAAGGAGTCTATCGACGAAGAAAAACTCGATATGGTTCTTGCGTGGTATAAGGGCACGATTAAGTTAGTCGCTGAGAAGAAAGTTTCTCGGGCTAGTTAATCCTTTGTAGTAACCTAGCGACATGGTGTCGCTAGGTATTTAATCTTTCGGAGAAAATCATGGTAGAAAAATCACCTGTTGGTATTTTAAAATTGTCAACGCCTATTCGCACAAGCGAAGAGCGTGGGCGTTGTGTTACTTTGTTAACCGTTGCTTGCAAGCAGTCTGAGATTGGCGAGATTACGGCTAAGTTCGTTCATTGGAATCCTTCGCTCGAGCGTATGGATATTGCGAGCGTTTTCACAATCACGGTGCGAGACTACCATCACGGTCGTTCTTAACCCCAAAACCCCCTCGGGGGTTTTTGGTTTTTCAAACCAGTTCCCACCCCCTTCTTTAGAACCAGTTCTTTCCCCCCGACCACAACGCAATAGCCACGCTTGAGGCAACGAAATAGCCCTCCACTAATGAGCTTAAGCTCACTAATCATACAAAATCTTTAGCACCACGTGATTTAGCGACATCATGTCGCAATGTTCCCTTTTTGGCCTGTAATGTTCTGTCTAATGTTCCTAGCAAGTCCTTGATTTTAAAGCAATGTTCCAATGTTCCTAATGTTCCTAGATTTTACTTGCTTGAAAATTTACGGATTAAGCAGTCTTACCCCCTTCCACGAAGTGCAACGCAGTAGCCATTTTCCAATTCTACTTTCGTTCTTATACTATTACTTTTCTTAGAACATTAAGAACATACAGAACATTACTTCTATCTTATTGATTTCATTACATTTCTATTGTTCTGTTTTTTAAATCTTTTTAGAACATTGCAGAACATTGCAGAACAATACAGAACATTGCCTAAAAACCCTCGTTTTGGCCTAGTTACTAAAACTTGACAATGTACAGTTTATGTGGTAAAATACTACTATGTAGTATGAATAAAAATTAATTAGCGTGTTGCGTTCGCTAGTGCTATGCCTTTTTTCTTTGTAGTTCAACCACTTAGCGACATCGTGTCGCTTTGTATATTATTACGCCGCAAGGCGTTTAACCTAGGAGGTGTTATGTATCTATGTTATGCAGTTGTTTCTAAATATTGCGAGGGGGAAGTAGAACCTGCTCGCAACGCATTAGGCTATCGTGCGTGTATGCCATGTGGCAACGAAATGGCTAAAGTCGAGTCTAAGTGGAAAGAGAGCATGGTCATACCAAGCAACAAGTCCACCCCGACTTACATCAGCGATGTAGAGTTGCTAAAGCAGTTAAACCCAAAACGAACAATGTAAACCCAACCACTTGGCGACATATTGTCGCTAAGTATCAACCAAGGAGATGTAGCCATGAAGATTGAAATAAAAGCAGATGTTGCTCATAACAGGGAGAAGCGCAAGGACAACACCTCCCTTAAGAAGTTTCGAGCCAACTGGAACTTACGGTATCGAGAAGAGATGGAGATGCTACTCGCACCCAACGAGGAAGACTTTCTTGATAAACCCACGGGCAACGAGGTAGACTCATACACCGTGCTAAAGCAACACGTAAAGTTAGCGATACGTCAGCTCAACGACGCAACGAAGAACGGTGTGAGGCTAGACCACAAAAACTTTGTATTACTGGATGTTGCTAGTAATCTAAGCGATATTGTCAAACTATGTGAGAAGAAGGAGTGAAGCGATGGACTTAAGAGCGAAGAAACATTGGCGAGGCAGGGATGCACATGAGGCGAGCATGCTAAGCCGAGTATTAACAAGTGCCACTTTTGCTGAGAAGATTGAAGCAATCCGTGAGCACAACCCGTATTTTTATTTATTAACACCACAACCAAGGAGGAAGCATGAAGCAACATAAAAGAGGTGCGCCCTATGTGGGCGATGACGTGGCTGAGTTCACGCACAATAACAAAACACATCGCACGCAAAGCGAGGCGTTCAAGGACGCAAACTATGCCAACGCATTTGAGCACGACGCAGGTATGTCCGACTGCAAGTTGTTCTTATCCGAGATGGCGATGCTCATTGCGCCACTTACCCTGTTCGGGTTCTTTGTGTATTGGCTCATCAACGCATTAGTGGAGGTGGCGAGATGATGGCAAAAGACTTAGGTGGGTTCGATGAGTTGGAAGACGAGGCTAACCAAGAGTTTTACGACTACGAGGATAGGACGTATCCAAATGGGGATACACCGTTGAGTGACTATGACAGAGCGTTGTTCATAACTGCTTACTGTCTTGGGTTTAATAAGGGGGTGGCGAAATGATAGCAACTTGTATTGAAGATAACGATGGCGAGAGCCATGTGTTGCATAAAGTAGAGCAGACGCTCGATGGTTTGAGTTACAGCATAACGCTGTCAGCTGAAGCCCCCGACTTAGCATTACGTATTGCTCAAGAAATACCACTTACTTATTGGAGGAGGAACGATGAAGGGCGAGGATAAGATATTTCTGTTGTGTGCCTTCTACTCAGTTAGTGGTGGCGAAGAGGCGCAAAAGAGATTTAAAGAAGATGACCGACTTACTGAAAGGTTAGTTGACTTTGTCTCGACTTATACAAAGACTGAAATTAACGACCAACTTTTAAAGTTTAAGGAGATGGAAAAGCATGAATAGATATAAGGTATTCGTATCAGGCGTCACCTACACGGAGGTGGATGCACCCAACGCTAAAGAAGCCGAGGAAGTTGCACGGCAAAAGATTGTGAGCGAGAGGTTTGGCATATGGGATATGACGATGTCTTTCGTTTGTGATGAAGATGATTTAATTGAAGTAGATGTGCCCACACTTAGCGACATGGTGTCGCCAAGTACTAACCAAGAAGGAGTATAAGATGCAAAAGAAGATGCAGAGAAAAACTTTAGCCTTACTCAAGGCTTTCAAACGTGCTATCGCAGACACGCCCGACAAACCCACATGTGTGATTGCTAAAGAGTTGGGTGTTTCTGCCCAACGCTTGTATCAAATCAAGCATATCTATATGCAGAGTTTGAAGCGTGCTATCAAGAAGAAGGACTATGGTGTCACGAAGGTGCACGCAGTTACAGAGGGAGGGTTTATCAACCCAACCGTCACTCGTGAATTGCGAGACGATGCGTTGCGTGCTGAGCATGATGCTTTAACGAAGGACTATGTCGAGTTGCATGACCAACACTTAGCATTGAAGAAGCGATTCGATGATGTGCAGAAGGAAGCCTATAGGTTTCAAGTTGAGACGTTTGACCTCAAGGCTATTGTTAAATACTTAGAAGGAAAGGCAGGTCAAGAATGAGTTGGGGATACGGAACGAGCATGTGCAATGCCGCAAGAATACAACCATTGCGAAATTATGACGAGGCACGCAGTCACTTTGATAGTGTAACTCCCATCCGTGGGAGGGCACAGGAGTGCAGACCTTTGGGTATTAATCGCAGATACACATGGTATACCATCGAGAAGAATGATAACTGCATTCTCGAAGAGGGCAACCCCATAGGTAGATTCGAGCGCACTTACTCTTGTAATCTTAGCAACCGTAAGATTATTGAGTATTTCAGTAATGGTGAAATAGTATTGCATACTAATTACTGGAGGGGCCCAACGCTGTTTGCATTTCTAACGTATACGTTGAGGCCTATCGGCACGATAAAGTCCTGTAAAGGTAAGTGGTATTTTGTCAACGGTGATGACCAATCGTTTATCTTTGATAAAACATTGACGTTGTCTAGGAACGACAAGGGGCAATACATACCCAAGGACTATGAGCCTGAGAAGAAATACTCTATGAACAGGAAGGTTATGAACGCCCTGCGCACGAGGTATAGTTACTTCATCGACTACGGAAAGACTTCTCTTGCGTTGTCGAATGAGATTGCTAAAGTGCTTGATGGTAAACAGATAACACTACTAAACTTCTCAGAGGTTTCGTTGATAGCAAACGGCTATAGAAGTGAGCGAGCGCAGTTCAATCGTAGCACATTGATGGATGCTCTGCATGAGTATGAGCAGACGCAAGACTTAGAACTCTTGTATGAAGCCATGCTTTATGTAGCAATGAGTGCAGGTAGATGGGTATGGAACAAAGATATAGTTATCTGTGCACCTGAACGCTTTGTTGATAGGATGGATGAGGTGTTGAAGTATGTCTATAAAGACACAGTGTTCACGATAACTGAACAACCTGTTGGCTCTATGTTCATTGATAAAAACAAACGGTATTTTCATGCAATTTGAAACAATACTTGGCGACATTGTGTCGCTAAGTAACTTAACCAAGAAGAAGGAGTATTAAAGATGGCAAATGTATTTCTAAATAGAACGGCTACTCTCAAAGAAGCCGAGGACTTAATCATTGCACTAGGTGCACATGGCACGATGCACTTGATGGGGGAACCTGGGGTTGGTAAGACTTCAATGTTCCGTAATCTCGTGCGACGCACAGGGTATATGGGTATCTATATCGACGCACCTAACATCGAGTTGGGTGAGTTGGGTATTCCGATTCCTAACCACGAGACTAAGACTACTCGTATCTATCCTAACGAGCAATGGGGTTTCCATGTTAACGAGCCGAAGGTTATCTTCATCGACGAGTTTACTAAGGCGCACCAAGCAGTTAAGAATATGCTACACCCTATGCTTAACACACCACGCATGATTATGGGTATCCCATTGCATGAGAAGGACATCGTGATAACGGCAGGTAATTTCTCGGGCGATGGCGTAGGTGATGTGATGATGGCTCACTCCCGCAACAGGATAAGCGTAATCACTGTTAAGAAACCACACGCAGGGTTTAATCCTGATGGTTCAGTTGATGGTGATTCATGGGGTGCATGGGCAATCCACAACGACATAGCCCCTGAGATTCTTGCATGGGTTAAGCAACACCCCGAGACGCTTGCGTCTTACCTCGACCAATCTCAAGAGTTGAATAAGTATATCTTCAACCCAAGGGATGCGCAGAAGTCTTTTGTTTCACCACGTTCTCTTGCTAGAGCATCAGAGATTGTTAAGCAACGGGATCGTTTGACCGAGAACGTAGTTATCTGTGCGCTAGAGGGCACGATAGGCGCAGCAGGTGCTCGTGACTTGATGACATTCATTGAGGTAGCAGATGCACTACCATCATGGGAGTCTATCTTGAAAGACCCGAACACTGCGCAGGTTCCTGCATCACCTGTTGCTCTGTGTATGTTAGCGTTCAGCGCAGTTCAGAAGATAGAGAGAGAATCCATCGGTAAGTTCTTTACTTATCTCAAGCGAACACCGAAGGAGTTGCAGTCTGTGTTCTGTCTGACAGGTATGAAGAATGATGACAAGAAGAAGTTGTTCCTCACGAGCCAGCCATTCGTTGACTGGATGCGTGTTAACCAATACTTATTTTAAGGAGGTAGTATGAACAGAGAAGAGAGAGAAGAGCACGAAGAGCATGAGAAACATATTGACCAAGTGAAAGAGATAAGGGAACTCGTCGGGGGTATATTGGGTAACGACAAGTATAACCTTGGGGCAGTAATGAGTGCGTTGGTAAATATGCTTGTGCTAACTGCGCTTGACCAAGCAAAGATGCCCCCAGAAACATTAATCTCAATCGTTGCTCAAGCAGTATGTGCTTCAGTAGAAGCAGACAAAGAACAACTTGAAGAAGAAAGGAAGGAAGCTAAATGGCTAAACTAACAGCAGAACAGCGCATCGAAAGATGCCATGTCCAACTAATGAAACACCCGAACTTTTGTTTGTTCTCAGGGTTGTTTATGATTGGTAAGGTATCCGTCTCGGATGAGGTTGAGACGGCAGTAACTAATGGACTAGAGGTAGAGTATGGTCGTGAGTTTGTGGATATGCTCAACGATAAAGCGTTGGCGTTTCTTGTCTTGCACGAGAACATGCACAAGGCATATCGTCACATGGTTATATGGCAGGGGTTGTATAAGAAGAACGCAAACCTTGCTAACATGGCGTGTGACTTTGTTATCAATCTGCAACTCCATGACTACGACCCGAAAGGGGAGGTGATAGAGTTACCTACCGATGAGAACGGTGAAACGATTGGTTGTATCTCCGAAGACTTTCGAGGTATGGATGCGCACCAAGTCTTCCTGTTACTAGAGAAGAAGTTGGGCTCTGACTACGGTAAGCGCAAAGTTAAAGTCTTGCGTGGCGTGACTGTGAAGTGCGATGACCCCAACGCTGATGGTGGTGGCGAGGGTGATGGCGATGGGGATGGCGACGAAGAGAGCGATGGTGATAATCCTTACGGCAAACCTATGGACAAGCATGATTGGGAAGGTGCAAGCAGTATGTCTGAGAAAGAGGTAAGTGATAACGCTAAAGAGATTGAGAGTGCGTTGCGTCAGGGTGCTATCTTGGCAGGCAAGATGAAGGGTAATCTCTCTAGAGACATACAGGAATTGCTTACTCCGAAGATTGATTGGAAGGAAGCGTTGCGTGATTTCATTAAGACTTCTACGCAAGGCAAAGACCAATCCACTTGGAAGAGATTGCACAAGCGTTACATCGGTATGGATATCATCATGCCCTCATCGTATGATGAGAAGATTGGTTCTATCGTAATTGCTGTTGACACATCAGGCTCTATCGGTGGTGCTGAGTTGGCACAGTTCTTAGGTGAGGTTAAGTCTATCTGTGATGAGGTATCACCTGAGAGGATTGACTTGTTGTATTGGGATACTGAGGTTGCATCGCATGAGACATACAGTAACAACGAATTGGCAGGGCTAATCGAATCTACCAAAGCGAAAGGTGGTGGAGGGACTGACCCCGTATGCGTGCCGAAGTATATTAAGAAGAAGCAACTCGTGCCCGAGTGCGTGATTATGCTGACCGATGGTTACATAAACAAACAAAGGGATAGCGACTGGCAGTTGAACATGCCTGTCTTGTGGTGCATCAAAGGCAACCCACGTTTTGATGTAGTGGTAGTAGGTAAGGTAGTGCACATAGAGTAGTAAACAATAGGTTACTTGGCGACATCGTGTCGCTAGGTAGCCACCAACTTAACCAAGAAGAAGGAGTATATAAGTATGGAAAATACCATAAGTATTGCATCGTCAGCGATGCTAGTCGAGATGTCTATCAGCACATGGACTGCTCGTAAGTTAGATAAGAAGGTGTCAGCCGAGGTTGATGCATCCAAGGGAACGAAGACACAGGCAGGTAACTACAACAAGAACTTACTTGCTGGCACAGGCTTCCTTGATACTATAGTAAAGTATGCGGCTAACACTAGGTCTTGGCATATCTCTCAGACTTTGCCGTGGTCGGACAACGGCTTACGCTTATTGCCGACGTCTAACTTTATGAACTACACCAAGCAACGCAATCTGTTGGAGGAAAACTATATGGCGTTGGTTGATAAGTTCCTTATAGCATATCCTAACCTAGTGAGTGCCGCAGCATTTCAGTTAGGTGATTTGTTTGACCGTGACGAATACCCTAGCGTGGAGAAGATAGCGCACAAGTTTAAGTTCTATGTTAACTATCTACCTGTGCCGATGGCAGGGGATTTCCGTATCGACATCAACGAAGAAGCCAAGAGCGATATTATAAGTTCATGTAATGTTGCTTACGAAGAACGTCTTAACAACGCAATGCGTGATGCGTGGTCTAGGTTGCACGACTGCTTGACTCGCATAAGTGACCGACTGCAATTCGATGCGCCTGACTATGACAATGGAATCAAGAGCAAGCCTCGTGTATTCCGTAACACGTTAGTAGAGAATGCTGTGGAGTTAACAGAGCTTTTAAAACATTTTAACCTCACGAAAGATACTAACCTAGAGCAAGCACGCTTGGATTTGTATAACGCAATTAAGCATCACGATGCCGATTCGTTACGCAATAGTCACGAGGCTCGTGAGATTGTAAAGAGTAAGGTCGATGAAATACTTGGCAAGTTTAACTTTTAAGGAGATATATTATGTATATTGTAGAAATAGATAAGTCCAGTCTATCTGGCAAACACAAGTTGTATGAGCACGATGCTAAGCTAGATGAGTTCGTCCACGCAGTTTCGTTGGCAAAGCCTTTACTTAACTTTGTTGCAACGGATGACCTATGCAAGTCAGTCTATCGCACTTTCAAGACCAATGATGGTGAGATAGATAGACGCCAATGTAATTTGCTCACGGGGGTTGAGGTATATCAGAACGGTGAGAAACTTGGCGAGATAGGTATAGCCGACATATATCGTCGCAACGAAGGGCAGGTGTATGTCTACACGGTATCCTCATTCCGTATTGATAAGGAAAGGGGTGACTACAACAGAACATATAACAAGGATATGAAGGTAGCACTGCGCAAAGTCAAAGAGGTTATGTATCCTAGGATAGATGAAGAGTTGATTAAAGCCGTAAGAGATACTGTGTATAACAGATTAAGTAGTGTATTAAACTCTGCACGGCAAGCCGCAAGGTGGTCGATGGATACTGAAGACGAAGCGTTGACTTATGCTATGGCAGCATATAAGGCTATCCTCAACCAGGAATCTACCGTAACCTTACCTTCTAACCTTGCGACTGTTAAATCATCAGCACAAAGATATGGCGAGGAGAGGGACTTCATGCAAATCATGGAAGCCTACGAACAAGTCAGGATACTGCACAATGACTATGCGCAACAGACTAGAGGTCATGCAGTTCAGTTGCGTATAGATGGTAGCTATGTAGTGTATACCTATGGTGCAGGGATTACTGATGACATACTTAAATACAAATCAATAGATGACTTGCCTAAACACTTATCCGATAAAGTATCTGCGTTGCAGTTAGTGAACGGCGATGAAGCACATAGCCACATAGGTATTAAGTTTAAAAGTGGAAATGGTGAGGCTGATACATTTTACTTTCTAGTAGATGGTGATATACTATTCAAGTAACTTCTTGGTTACATCTTGTATGAAAAATGTAATGCCGTATTTTTATCTAGCACGATGTGATTTACGGCTTCGGGAAACCGAGCATCTCCGACATCGCAAGTAGGATGCGCAATCTGCTTTAGCCTACACAGAGCCCTCTTCGGAGGGCTTTTTTATTGGCTACTTGGCGACATCATGTCGCTAGGTAACTAGGGTTTGTCCCTATAAAATAAATTAAAATAATTGTTGCAATCGCAATAAGTTTAGGACTATACTGTGTCAATAGTATAAAAAATAAATAGGAAAAGTAATCATGTCTACACCTGAGTTTAAGGTAAAGAAAGCCGTCTCTAAAATATTAGACGCACACGGAGTATATTACTTCTACCCATCTACGCATGGCTATGGCAGGTCGGGCATCCCTGACATCATAGCATGCAAGAACTCCATCTTCGTAGCAATCGAATGTAAGGCAGGTAAGGGCAAAACAACTGCCCTTCAAGACCGTGAAATCAAACGCATCAAGCAAGCAGGTGGTATAACATTTTTAATTAACGAAACAAACATTGACCAACTAACGGAGTATTTACATGGAATCTAAAAACACAAACCCCACCAGTTCCCTAACAGAACTAAACGATGGCGTTGCAATAGTTCTTGCACGCATGGAAACCCACCCCGAAGAGTTTTTTACAACATCAATTGATAAATGGAAATTTATTTACCAAGAATATTTTAGAGATGCCATGACCGAAACGGAAAAGGGTTTGATATTCGACAAGTTAAAACAAATACGTAGGACTGAATTAACTATGAGAGTTATGACAGTTATGACCGACGGCATGAAAGAAACGGAGTCTACAAACATTCGTAAAAATAAAGCGTTGTTCCCCGAGCCTGCTGTTCTAGCAGGTGGTGGAAGGGTAACTTACGGATGAACATATTAACAGTAGACTTCGAAACGTTTTACGCAAGAGATTATTCTTTAACTAAGTTAACGACTGAGGAGTATTTGCGTAGTGATAGGTTTCAAATTATTGGTGTAGCAGTTAAGGAGAACGATGGTGACACCGTATGGTTTAGTGGTAGCGATTCAGAGGTATCTGAGTTTCTTGGTAAGTATGACTGGCGCAATTCTTTTGCTCTTGCCCATAATGCTATGTTTGACGGTGCTATTCTTTGGTGGTGGTTTGGTATTAAACCAATGGCTTGGCTTGACACGCTTGGCATGGCACGTGCGACAGATGGGCTCGACGCTGGAAACTCGCTTAGTAAACTTGTGGAGCGTTACGGTTTGGGAAGAAAAGGAACAGAAGTTATTGACGCCCTCGGACAACGACGTGAAAATTTTTCTCGTGACGAACTCTCTGCATATGGTGCGTATTGCATTAATGACGTGGAGCTAACCTACAAATTATTCTATGTTCTAGTAGAGCGCTTTAGTAAGTCTGAACTACAACTAATCAGTTTAACAATAAAAATGTTTTCCGAACCAGTTCTGCGCCTTAATAGCCCTTTGCTTGAACAACACCTTTTGCAAGTGCGTGCCCGAAAAGAAAGATTGCTTGAGGCTTGCGTAGCAGACAAAGACACGTTGATGTCCAATCCTAAATTTGCCGAACTACTAATTAGTTTAGGCGTTGAACCACCCATGAAAGAAAGCCCTGCCAATGGAAAACAAACTTACGCATTTGCTAAAAGCGACGAAGGATTCAAAGAACTCGCACAACACCCCGACGAAAGAGTACAAGCATTGGTCGCCGCCCGACTGGGAACAAAGAGCACCCTTGAAGAAACTAGAACCCAAAGGTTTATCAATATCTCTTTTCGAGGTGAGATGCCTGTCCCCCTCAGATACTATGCCGCCCATACAGGTAGGTGGGGCGGAGATGATAAACTCAATCTCCAAAATTTACCGAGAAAGTCTCTCCTCAAGCAGGCTATTACAGCACCTCAAGGATCAATCCTCATTGACGCTGACTCAAGCCAAATTGAAGCACGAACAGTTGCATGGCTTAGTGGACAGAACGACCTCGTAGAAGCCTTTGAAAGGAAAGAAGATGTCTATAAGATTATGGCGTCAAGTATTTATAACAAAGCGATTGAAGACATTACGCAAGAAGAACGGTTCGTGGGTAAGACAACAATCCTCGGCGCAGGCTATGGCATGGGCTCAACAAAGTTTGCTATACAACTCAAAACTTTCGGCGTGGAAATCGAGGAGTCAGAGGCGAAGAGAATCATCGACGTCTACCGTGCAACATACCCAAGAATACCCTTGCTTTGGAAGGAAGCGAATCGTTCCCTTGACGCTATGGCAGAGAATAAAACTTGTCCAGTTGGGGTGCAACCGCAAGCACTTAGCCTTACGGCATCAGGTTTTCTATTACCAAGCGGACTCTATCTTTCCTACGCTGACCTTAGACGAGAAGACGACGCATATAGTTATGGAAGTAGACGAGGTCGTGTGAAGATTTATGGTGGGAAAGTAGTGGAGAACTTATGTCAGGCGATAGCAAGGTGTGTCATTGGTGAGCAGATGTTACTTATAGCCAAGCGTTACAAGGTGGCACTTACAGTTCACGATGCAGTTATGGCAGTTGTGCCCGAGGCTGACCGTGATGAAGCTATGCTATACATAGACGAGTGCATGAAGTGGCGGCCAAGCTGGGCATCAACATTACCCCTTGCTTGTGAGATAGGTGTCGGAGATAATTATTCAGAGTGTAGTAACAAAAAATCAATTGAAAATTGGGGGTTGTGATGGCAAAGATATTTCAAACTTGGGGTGTAAATGCAGAAAAAGACGAAGAGTTTATAAGAGCGTTTCTTAGAATGGTTGATTTAGAGAATACCATCCAAGAAGTTAGACTTATCCCAGTATTTGACTATGGTTCGGAAGGTAGCGAGCCATACGAAGGAACATGCCCCGAACAAGAGGACGGTGAAGATATGTCTTGCGTATCAGGTAGTGGAAGTAGCATGTGCGGTTGTTATCGAGGACACGCAGATACCTATGTTGTTGAATGCGGAAGTACTAGAGTACCTAGAGCAAAAGATGGCAAGACTGTGTGGATTAAAAATGACAATTAAGTGGTCTTACTCCTCGTTGGGTTTGTTCCAACAATGTCCTCGTAAGTATTATCACTTGCGTGTAGCCAAGGATATTGTCGAGCCTGAGTCAGAAGCTATGCATTACGGCACGCTAGTGCATAAAGCGGCTGAGGACTACGTAAAGGATGGGATTGCCGTACCTGAGAAGTTCGCATATATTACACCAATATTGGATATTCTTAAGGAGATCCCAGGTAAGAAGCTGTGCGAATATAAAATGGGTTTGACAGAAGACTTAGAGCCTTGCGGTTTCTTTGACGACAATGTTTGGTTCAGAGGCGTAGCTGATTTAATTATTCTTAATGAGGATAAAGCGAACATCGTTGACTATAAAACAGGCAAGAGTTCACAATATGCCGACACTAAACAATTAGAGTTGATGGCACTTGCAGTGTTCAAACACTTCCCACAGGTTGAGTTTATTAAAGCAGGGCTGGCCTTCTTAGTAGCAGAAGATTTTGTCAAGGCTAATTACATATCCCACAGTGCACCTGAGTTATGGGTTAATTGGATAAGTCAGATTAATAAACTAGAACAAGCGCATGAGTTTGATGTGTGGAACGCTAAACCAAATTTTACATGTAGAAAGTTCTGCTCAGTAATGAGTTGCGAACATAACGGAAAAGGTATTTACAGATGAACGAAAACGACTTAAGAGATTGCTTTGCATTTATGTTAACGGTTGGGTTTGCAATGAAAGGCGAGATAAACCCAAAAGCAATATGGGAAATAGCAGACATGCTTGTTGAAGCACGCACACCACAAGAGGAGGCAGGTATAACCGCAATTAGAAAACGGAGGGTTAAAGAGTGAGAGAAATTAATCAACGGTTTTGGGATGCCATGATTATTAGGTCGTGGAATGAGTTTGGTAACTCGTACTCCTTGGGTATGGCATGTAAATACGAGTTTGGTGTGTACCCCGAAGAGTTAGGCATACTGAGGTGTAAGGGTTTAGTTAAGCAAGGTACAAGAGTATGGGTAGCAAGATTCTTAACACCTTTGAGCGAACGGCTGTGGATTACACCAAAAGAAAAGCAAATTGCGTTGCTTGATTGGCTAGAAGAAACTAAATTAGATTGCATAGTAAACAAAAGAGCGGCGAAATACGGCGGAGAAGCCGCTGGTAGGTTATACAGAAACCAATTACATTTGAAACAGATGCGCATATCGAATCAAGCAGCACAAAGTTTGAATAAAAATAATATGTGGAAGGTGGTGAAGTAATGTACAAAATATATAATGAATACGACGAATTAATACGCACGGTCAAGCGTAAAGAAGAAGCCGATTACTTTGTCGATGCCTATGGCTGGACTAAAAAGTTTTTTAAAGAAGAGCCGAAACAATTAGTGGAGGTGGAAGATGCACCGTTTTAGTTGGGCTATATGTATGTGGGTTGTATTTTGTGGGCTGATTATTTACATGGCTGAAGTAAGCCGTAGAGAAGAAGTATATAAATTAAACTGCGAACTACTGCTTGGTGGTTGGCATCCTGATGTACCAAAAGATTACGCTAAGATATGCGAAGAAGCTAAACGAACAATGAGGAGCGACAGATGAAAGCATTTCCATATAACCCACAATTTAATCAAGAACATAACGGCATGGACTTGAGGGATTACTTTGCAATACAAGTAATAGAAGGACTTTTAGCAGATGGTGGGTGGGGAGGTGATCTATCATATTTTGAAGACGTTGCAAAAGGCGCATACAAAATGGCAGATGCAATGATGAAGGCGAGGGAAAAATGAAAGAAAAATACACATTTGGTTGGCATGACCCAAGAAGTTTGTATGGGGAAACTAAATCGGTTGAGGAAGATAAACCCAATGTACCTTTATGGTTTAGGTTAGTTGTTAAATTATTTTATTGGAGATAGAAATGAAACCAAGTGCATACATATCTGATGGCGGTATATTGTTTAAAGAGTCACCACCTGATTCAATACTTAAACTAAATCCGTTGTATACGTCAGCCGAAATACAAGCGTTGCATAACTTAGTTAAAGAGCAAGAAAAAAAGATTATTTATAACA
>JAULBY010013513.1:0-22442 GCA_032358315.1 Ophiocytium majus | reverse complement strand
TTAGGGAAGGGTGCTGATTTATAATTCAAGCATTTCCTATTTACGTCCGGTCGGCCTAAATAGGCACATGACGGTACCTTAACCAGTATATCTGAAATTATGGTGTATTTCATCCTTCAAGTGTAAACACTTTGGGCGTCTTTTGGCGGCAGGAATTTGCACAGAGTCACATGGGCACAGCACATTGGTGTAGTACTGTCATGTTATTGTAACTGACAGTAAATCCCCAGAATGCAGACAAAAAAATCATCGAACCAGGGCATATTCTGCCTTGTTCATAGCACGGCTGACTTGCAGCAGTACAAGGTCTCAACCAGGTCAAATCACCCTGATTTAACGACCAAGAAGGCTATGTACCCAGCCCATGGTTGCCGTCAAGACTGTGATGTGACTGCCGTCACTGGTTCCTGCCGCGACTGCGTCTTACACGCATGCTGTCTTACGCACATGTATGGGCTGCTCCCCTGCGGGAACTGTAACTGCCAGAACCGTAACTGCCGTAACTGTAACTACCAGAACTGTAACTGCCGTAACTGTAAGTGCCATGGAAAGTGTAAGTCCTCCTCTGCGGCTCGGCGCGCTCTGTCACTGCCAGTACTGTAACTGCTGTAACTGTGACTGCCATATGTGCCAGAAACTGCAACTGTAACTGCCGTGACTGCTGCACACACATGCCTGGGGGGGTGACCACAGCTCCGGTGCCCAGACTGTAAATACCACAAGCGAGAGTGCTGGCAGCTGCGCCTTGTCGCGACCGCTGTGTGTGTGCCCGCGTGACGTGCTCAGCGCTGCCGCTGCTGCACCAATGTAACTGCTAAAACTGTAACTGCTAGTGTCTGCCGGAACTGTGGGTTCCCGACGCTGCCGCAGCCGAGAACTGTTTTGCATGTGCACGTGTGAGGCGACCAGCGCTGCCGCTGCCGTAAAGCTGAAACTGCCAATATCTGCTGTAACTCTGGGTTTCCGTCGTGGCCGCGGGCAAGAACTCTCGGGAGCAGCACTGGAGCGTGCGCTGTGCGAGCACATGGATGCGTGCGTCGCCACTTCCTCTCTGTAACTGCCGTGTAACTGTTAAAAACTGTCTTAACTGTGGTTTTTGTCGCTGCTGCAGGCCTAGCACTCACGGGAACGGCACTGGAGCGCGTGCTGCACGAGCACATTGATGCGTGCGTCGCCACTTCCTCACTGTAATTGCCATGTAACTGCCAAAAACTGTCGCAACTGTGGTTTCCATCGCTGCTGCAGGCAAGCACGCGCGCTGCGCGAGCGCATGGACACGTGCGTCGCCACATCTTCACTGTAATTGCCGTGCAACTGCCAAAAAAATATTACTGCCAAAAACTGTCGTAACTGTGGTTTGTCGCTGCTGCAGTCAAGAGCTCACGGGAGCAGCACTGGAGCACGCGCTGCGCGAGCACATGAATGCGTACGTCGCCACTTCCTCTCTGTAACTGCCGTGTAACTATTAAAAACTGTCTTAACTGTGGTTTCCGTCGCTGCTGCAGGCCTAGCACTCACGGGAGCAGCGCTGGAGCGTGTGCTGCCCGATCACATTGACGTGTGCGTTGTAACGGCCAAGTAACTGCCAAATACCTGTCATTACTGTGGTTTCAGTCGCTGGTGCAGGCAAGAAATCACGGGCGCAGCACTGGAGCGCGCGCTGCGCGAGCACGCTGATGCATGGGTCGCCACTTCCTCTCTGTAACTGCCATGTAACTGCCAAAAATGTCGTAACTGTGGTTCCATCGCTGCTGCAGGCAAGCACGCGCGCTGCGCGAGCACATTGACACATGCGTCACCACGTCTTCGCTGTAACTGTCAAGTAACTGCCAAAAACCTGTCATAATTGTGGTTTCCATCGCTGGTGCAGGCAAGAAATCACGGGCGCAGCACTGGAGCGCGCACTGCGCGAGCACGCTGATGCATGCGTCGCCACTTCCTCTCTGCAACTGCCATGTAACTGCCAAAACCTGTGTGTAACTGTGGTTTCCGCCGCTGCTGCAGGCAAGAACTCACGGGCGCCGCGCTGGAACATGCGCTGCGCGAGCACACTGACGCGTGCGTCGCAACACAAGTGGGCGACGCTGACTTGTCCGACCCGCTCCTGGACCCGCTGCTGCTCTGGCTCAAAGGTGTGTACTGCTGAGCACACCTGCTGCTGCTGAGCGCAAACGCTGAGCACGAACGCTGAGCACTACTGCTGAGCACTGCTGCTGAGCACTACTGCTGAGCGCTGCTGCTGAGCACTGATGCTAAATGAACAATCCTGATGTAGCGCGGGTCTCGCTCTTGTGCGGGGTGTGGGGTCAGTGGCGCCTGCCGCTGTACTGCTGAGCTAGGGTTGCCAAAACCGTCATGCTTTTCCAAATGACTCTGTAAATGGCGACTTATTTTCGCCTGCCACTGTACTGCTGAGCACACCTGCTGCTGCTGAGCAACATTGACGCGACGCCGCACCCAATCACAAACGCACCATATACGCACCACATCTCTATGATGGAATCCGCGCTTCGGTAGGTGCGAGATTGGCTGCTTCTTCTTAGGCGCCATCTTTGCTGTGTTCACCCCCTTGCACTGGTCCGCCCAGGGTGACGGCCCCTACTGGTGGGGAGACCTAGAGTTTATCGCTCCTAGACGAGTTTTCATACGCCTGCTTCTGCATGCCATGGTGCCGACCCCCCCACACACCCCTGCATGCCACCCACTTCCTCCCCCTGTCCTGTCTGCTCAGAGGCGGTCGCAACGCCCCTGGAGTCACAGCTGGGCGGCAGTGGCGGCGGTGGTGGCTTTGGCGGTGGCGGCGGCGGCGGCGGCGGCCAAGCCCCGGCAGCGGCTTGGAGCGCCTTTGGTGGCAAGGCGCTGGAGCGAATGCTGCTGCGTGCATTTGTACGGCGCATGGCCACGGAGGTGCGTGTGTGTGGGGGGGGGGGGGCTGGCAGAGGTGGCAGCAGGTGGCGGCAGTACAGTTGGTTCTTGCACGCCCGCAAGTGCAGATGAGTGAAAGTACCTGCTATTGTACTCAATTCAAAGCACTTCAAAGTGCTTCTTGGAGTATACTAGTATTAAGTATTACACTCTAAGTACGTGCACGCATGCATTTAATGTACATGTGCACCGATACGGTAGTATACCTCGAAGTATACTTGGAAGTGTATACTGTACTTGCATTGTTATTGTTATAGAAGGACTCGGAGTACATACAGACACACTTCAGAAGTGCACCATAGTTCTTATACTGAAACTAGAAGTGTACGGCACTGTTGTACATACTTCAAGTAAATGCGAATTGCTTACCTGGGGCAGCAGCAGCTGCGGTAGCCCGCGAATGGTCAGCATCAGCAGCGGGAGCAGCTGCGCTCAGCAACGGCAGCAGCAGCTGTGCTCAGCAGCAGTGCCTGCCGCAGCAGCGCGTAGCAACGGCAGCAGCGGCAGCAGTTCCCGGGCCGTCAGCTGACTGCTCTGCTGCTGGATTGCCAGCCCTGAGCTCACTGGCGCCGTCGTTTGCATTGCCGCCTTTTGCACCACCGCCACCGCCGCCGCCAGCAGTTCTTGTACAGCCGGTGATACGGTGCACACATCACTGTGCACCGCGCTTCGCTCCGCCACCTTATTTGTGTACATGGGTAACGTTCATGCATACATGTATATATAATGTATACTTCGGAAGTATACCGTAAATACTTCTTTTTTTGATGATATTTTATGATATACCGCGGTACTGTTTGCAGTACGGTACCATTTTGTGCCACCTTTATGTGACGCCATTTTACCAGGCCTCTCACAGTGCGCTGTGCCATGATCTGCCGCCTTTTGCGCCGCCGCCGCCGCCACCCGCTTCCGCAGTTCTTTCGGCTGATTCAGGAGTTTCCGGACAGCCTACCGTGGGTGCTGGAGCTCAAGCGGGCGCTGGCGGATCTCAGCGCTGGCGGCGAGCCTGGTATGTAGAGTTGTTGAAGTATGTAGAGTTGTTGAAGTATGCAGAATTGAAGTGTGCACTTCAACTTGTAACTCAGCTGATTCAGGAGTTTCCGAACAGCCTATCGTGGGTGCTGGAGCTCAAGCGGGCGCTGGCGGATCTCAGCGCTGGCGGCGAGCCTGGTATGTGGAGTTGTTGAAGTGCACACTTCAACTTGCTATTTGCATGTGTCTGCGTGTTACCGTAGTACTACACTGCAGTACTTCTGAAGTAGTATATATATATGTGTCATCGTGCTGGCGCATCTCGGCGGTCGTGGTGAGCCTGGTATGTGCAGTTATTGACGTGCGCACTTCAACTTGTTCATTCGCCCGTGGCTGTGTGTTACTGGAGTAGTTTTATTTATCTGCACTTGTGGGCGTGCAAGACCCCATGTCATGCATGCCAGCATGGCCACTGTGTGCCAAGGCAAATGCATGGCAAAGTACTGGAGTAGTACTACTAAAAACAGTACCGTAGTACTTACCTGAGGTAGGATGTATGTATCGTCAACGTGCATGCCAGAACATACACTTAAAGGTAGTTTTCAAACGCAAGCGCGCGCTGGCGGACCTCAATGGTGGCGGCAGCTTTTGGAAGTCCGCACTTCGCATGTTTACTCCGAGCGTCTTTATACTCTGAAGTACTTCAGATAAATATGTAGCATCAGTGCTGTAGAACGTGTATGCGGGTTGCACCAGAGTATACCTCGATTACTACAGTAGTACTACTGTATTATGCTGAAACAACCAAAAAGCTGGCAGCGGTGGCGGTGAGCCGGGTGTGTAAAAGCGTGCAAGTGCACACTCCATCTTCCTTGATTTCTTAAAACGTCTCTGAAGCATGTGTCGACAACTTGCCAGTGTAACTGCTACAGACTTCGAGGTCTAGCCTGCCGGCGGCTGAAGCCTGCCTGCTTGTGGCACCTCTTGCCATGGGCTGTGCCAGGCTGTCAGTGTTCTGTGCGGAGACAGGCGTGTGCCATTGCTTCTTGCTGGCTTGCATGACCTGGACTCTTGCACACCCACGAGTGCAAATACTTCGACGTACATGAAACTACTAAAGAACTAAACACTACCAAGAGTAGTTGTAAGTGCAAGCGGGCACGTTTGGCACTTGCTGCGCGACCGTGTTAGCTTCGGTTTGCGTGTGCTGAGCACAAAGTTCCTGCTTGGCCTTCTGAGCACAGAGTCCCCTGGTTCCCTGCTCTTTTGCTATGCACACATTGGCTGATATCTCATGTGCTGAGCACAGCCTTCTCCTTTTTGTTCTGCTGAGCACAGAGTCTCTGCCTCTCTTCTGCTGAGCAAAGTGTCCTCCGCTGTGTCTTCCCTTTTGCTAAGCACAGAGTGGAAGGTATACCTGCTCACTCTTCTGCTGAGCCTCCCTGCTTCCTCTTCTGCTGAGCACAAAGTGGCTGCTTATCATCTGCTGAGCTCAGTCTTCTCCTTTTCGTTCTGCCGAGCGCAAGTGTCAGCATGCTCTTCTGCTGAGCACAGTGTCCTCCGCTGTCTCTGCCCCTGCGCTGAGCACAGAGTGGAAGGGATACTTGGCGGCCTCGCTGGGCTCGTCGCTCCGCTCACGCCTGCTGCACCAGGTCAGCCGTGCTGCGGCCACTCTGCAGTAATAACTTCTGAAGTATGCTATCGTCAATGACATACTTGTATACATACGGCTAGTAGCATGTACCTGTTGCCATGTACATGTCTATAGATGTATACTACTATAATATTACCAATGCACATGGTGACCTGGTGTTGGGCATGCGCACATGAAACCGCATACAACGTATATAACTTGGATGTGCAACAGGTGTCACACATATGGCTTCTGCCCCAGCCACGGGAGTACCTGGGCTCAGTCACCTTTTTGGTTTCTTTCACATATGTTGTGCTGTATATGAGGTGAAATGCGTGTGGTTACCGCAACTTCGAAATAGACACACAATGGTGTATTTCAACATATACTTGGCTTGCTTTGCAAGCACTGTGCACTTGCATGTTGTGCGACGTGTGAATCGGAGAGTGTGCCATCTCGGTCTGAAGCTGTCACCCCGGGCGTAAACTTTGGGAGAAACAAAATAAATGGGGGGGGGCAGCTTCCTTAAGGAGCCACTTCAACAAACCCTACAGTAGCGTTCACTACAGCGGACGTTGCAAAACAATGGGGGTGTGGGGGGTAAGTGGCCTAGTGAGGCACACATAAACAATACTTCGGAAGTACTTGCGAAGTGGAACATTTCCCCGGGCGATTACTTCAAGACTGTATATGCTGTGACCCACCGCTACACGCCACATCTTCAGACTTACTACTTCTACAAGTACGTACTTCGAAGTACCCACGAAGCAGTATTTTTATTTTATTTGCAGCTGTGGGTGTGCAAGGGCCCCGGCCGTGCACGCCAGCATGCAGCGATGGCACATGCAAGGCCTCATATTGCGTGGTAGTACAGTCTTCAAATACTTCTGAAGTGTTTTTTATTTTTATATTTATGTAAGTGTAAAAATATTACTAAGTATATATATAATAATTTATTTAATATCATTATCTGCACTTGTGGGCGGACGTCACTATCGTGTGTGACGTCGCAGGTGGCGGGTCTTTCCCAGAATGTGTGAGCAGATACAGCCGCGGCGCCTTGAGCCACTCCTGCTACTACATGTGTACATTGGGCTGCTAGTACTGATGCACAAAGTGAAGTATATATGGTATGTATATAATATCTATAAAGTGGCTATATCAGTGAAGTATATATATATGTATATAATATCTATAAAGTGATATAGCCACATGTGTACGAGTGTACTAGTTGTGCCTGTACAAGTGTACTACTGGTATATGTGCACGGGTGTATTTCACCGGTAATGATGGTACTTCTACTTATTTGCACACGGGGGCGAGCAAGAGCTCATGCCCAGTACATACTACTCCTGAAGTACTACTACTCTCATTTACTTGAGCCCATGCCATGCGTGCCAGCACCCTCGTGGCCATGGCACATGCCCGGCAGCAAATGCATACGAACACACAAAGTTCTGTGGGCAGTATACGGTATGTACTCGGATAGGGAAACCGTGGGCGGGCGCACGCGCGCGCGGCATTGCATTATACTGGCAGATAGGCGAACATTGTGGAATGCATGCGCACACGCCCAGCGTTCTGCTCAGCAGCAGGTGGCAGTATTTTGCTGCAGGCAGGTGCAGCTGGCAAAACTGTACTGCATGACAGACGAAGGGAGTCATGGTGCACATGCAAGGGTTCTGCTGCTACCATACCGCACAGGTAGTGGCTGCGCCCCAAGTCTTGGAGCTGTACTACTCGAGCCCTAGCTAGCCTGCGGGCACCCGCTAGCCCTCTTCTTGGTCCGTACACGTATACATACTTTGTCGTGCATTGGATTCGTGTCATGGCCGCCAGTGAGCGGGCTGGCATGCATGTGTCATGGGCTCTTGCACGCCCCCAAGTGCAAATAAATAATACTACAAGAAACAGTGCACATAATACTACACATACTACTGTAGTGTATACTTCAGAAGTACATGAGCGTTTCTACACCCGAAAAATGCGGTATACGGCGTATTTGCCGTACCGATGAGTGCACTGAATAGTTGACACGCCGTACTTACATGCGTTATACGGCGTAAGATGCAAAGGTTGTACGCTGTGACCCATCACTAGTAGAGTCACTACACATGCGTGCTCCCAGCTGGAGGCGCTTCTCACCTGAGCGTCGTCGGGAAAGATGCGCCTCTGCAGGGGCAGCTGCGGCTGCGGCGGAAGTTGCATCTGTAGGGCGCACAGCAGTAACGGCAGCAGCAGCAGCGGCGGCCGCAGAGGCAGCATGCTCAAACATGTACATTTGTGTACCAGAAATGGATTGTACAGGCAGAAAACAGCACAGATAAAGCCAAAGCGCAAGACAGGGCTGCACCTACCGAGCGTAGTGTGCATCGTTTTCGTGAGGGCACAGCAGCTGCTGCAACAGGTGCACGCGGTGAGCGAGCGAGAGGCTGGATAGCTACCGTCAGCGCACGTGATAGCGGCTCAGTGACTGGCGTTTGCATGACATGAGTGATGCAGCATACATGTCAGCAGGCAGCGGCGTGCATGGCCACCTGGGGATGTGCCATAGCAGTGCATGTGTCACACTTTATGTGTTCTGAAGGCGAGGACAACTAGGGAGAGATGCACGGCGTGCTCCGTCCTGGGTGGATTGAGCATGATATAGTAAGTGGGCGCACACCCCAGGACGTGCGCACAAACCATGGTGGGTGGGGCGCTGCATGAGCAAACACACAGCTCATGAGGGGGACGAGCTTACTCACAAGTACAAACACAACTGCAATACCATAACGTAACACCAACATTAGGTGCACAGCAATACTTCAACTCCCAAGTTCAACTTCTCACCGGCCGTGTGTGCTGCGCCCGACCCCCCCCACCCCCTGCACCCACTCCAGCACCACCCTCTCCCTCCCCGCCCACCCCCACGCCTCCAAATGCCCCTCCCACTCCCATGCCCGCCGCCGCCGCCGCTCCCCCCACAGCCCCCTCTGCCCCTGCCGCCGCCGCCGCTGCCGCCACACCTTGCCCCTCTGCACCCGCAGCTGCATTGTTGGCAGCGTTTGCGGGGGCTGGCGGGTTGTTGACGGCGGCGGCAGCGGCTGGGCGGGGGGGGGCGCGTGTGGGTATGTCGGAGCGGCAGGTGGGGCAGGACTGCTGCTGCTGCAGCCAGAGGCGCAGGCACTGGAAGTGGAAGATGTGCGCGCATGGGAGCTTCTTGCCGGCGTCCATGTGGTCGCTGTGTGGGAAGAGAGTGTGGGAAGGGGAGGGGGAGGGGGCGGAGGGTCAGCAGGTGGCAGAAGCGAATTTTTGTACCGGTACCATATTTCAGAACAAATTAAGCATGTGTACATACTTGAGATGTTCACAATATACTTCAACAAGTACTTCAAGTAGATGTGCGCGCAGGGAGCTTGCCGGCGTCCATGTGGTCGCTGTGGGGAGGAAGTGGGCGGAAAGTGTGGGAGGGGGGAGGGGGCAGAGGGTCAGCAGGTGGCAGCAGCACCTTTTTATGCTATACTGCAGTGAATAACGAATGTCGCTTGAAGCGCGTTTGTATGCACGTTATACTTGAAGTACATATACTTGAGGTACATATATTTGGTCACAACTCACCAATTTCAAATCAGTTTCGTGATCAAACAGGTCGGATGTACTCACGAGGCACGGTCCACCTGCCTGAGCAAAGCACACTAAGTTGACAAGTTATGGCCTCCATTCGGAACTTCAAAGTTGAGCTGCGAGGGGTGGGATTGATGAGGCACTGAATGGTAACCATATGTACTTCGAAGTACACTTCGAAGTATTTTGGAACAGGCACCATGTGTGAATAACCCACTGGCAGATGATGCACGTGCGCTCGCAGCCATCCAGCTCCTCAAGTGTGGCCTATACATGAACTAGCACATACTACTAGTATGTATACATGTATGTACATGTACTTCGAAGTATATGTAGTCTACTGGAACAGGAACTATGTGCGCATAGCCCACCGGCAGATGATGCACGTGCGCTCGCAGCCATCCAGCTCCTCAGGCGTGGCCTCAGGGAAGCGCTCGTTCATGTTGGCAGTCAGGTGCCTGTAAGCAGGGCAGCAGAACACCACGTTGTGGGATGCTGCGAGCCATACCAGCATGCTGTGAGACATGGCAGCATGCTAGTTGCGGAGCAAAAAGACAAGATGCCCACGCAACACACATGCAGCAAGCATCTACACCACTGAACCTGAACCCCTGGGCACGGGAAGTGCTACATAGGCACCCATGCAACGAATACCCACACGCAAGCCAGCACCAGTGGATGCGCTGTTCAGCACATTTTGCGAAGTACTTCTGAAGCATTTTTGGCAGTGTTGCCCACCGGTAGCGGTGGCCAGCGCCAGTGGATGCACTCTTGCGCATTTTCTGCGAAGCACTTCTGAAGTTTTTTGGAAGCGCATGGGCGTGTTACGCACCGGCATTGGCATTGCTGTTGAGCAGCCTTTCCCTGCACTGTAGACAGGTGCGGGCATACCAGACGGGCCATGTACCATACAAGCAGCAAGCGTCTACACCACTGAACCTGAACCCCTGCGAGCAAGAAGTGCTACATAGGCACCCATGCAACGAATACCCACACGCAAGCCAGCACCAGTGGATGCGCTGTTCAGCATTTTGGCAAGTCTGTTGGACATGCATAGGCGGTGTGTTACGCACCGGTAGCGGTTGTAGGCCTGGAGGCGCCGCCTGAGCGTGCTGTAGCTGACCCACAGGTCCCTCACAATGTGGAGGGGCATGCCATAGAATGTGAACACAATGCCAAAGAACACCAGGTAGAAAAAGAACCGCAGCAGCTGCAAGCAGCCCAGGCGACAACACGGGATGGGGGGAGGGAGTGGGTGTGATGTCACACATGGCAGGAGCTATCTCATATGCCTGTGATAACTAATAGCATTCACATACACTACCGGGCGTTTGCCATGGCCACCAGTGCGCGTGCTGGCATGCACGACATGGGCTCTTGCACGCTCACAAGTGCAAATAAATAAAAGTATTAGCAGAAAAATGGCAAATGTGAACTGGCGGGCGGCACCACAGTGGCTATCTTCCGCACACGGGACTGTGCTAGAGTTACTACTGGCAACCACTTCCAGCAGCCAAGCAAGCGCACAAGGTGCTGGCGCCCCTGGGGAAGCCGAACAACAGTGTTGCCGCCACCAGTGCTACTGGGCCTGCCTGGCCACTTAAAAATATAAAAAAAATACGCAATGCACAAACGCAGCCTGATGCCGGCGTACTAGGCCGAGACAAAAAAACCTTGCCACCACATTTCACATGCCATCACACCAGCAGGCTCACTAGCGCCAGAGCATACGCCAACCAAAAAAATGCCAAGAAAATTCTCTCAAGGAACAGTCTGCTGATGAAGGAACATTTCCCTGAGGAACATTATCCGCGCCTCACCTCCGACGCCAGCTCCAGGAAGAAGGTGTATGACGCCTTGGCGTGCCACGTCCCCTCAATCATGCGCGCGTCCACCAGGTGCAGGGCATACTTTGCCAGCGTGCACACCGCGCTAACGCAGAGTATCGCAAACTCAAACGCAAACAGGATCAGGACGCTGGGGCCCTGCGCGTGGGTGGCAGCGGGGGGGGGGGGGGGGGGGGGGGGTGGGGCGTTGCCACCAGGTTATGCGGTGACTGGGGAGAGGGTTGTGTGTGCATTGTGCGAGCCAGGTGTGTGCTGGTGTTAGGGTTTGTCTGCTGTGCAGCGCTTATTACATACCTCAGAAGTCCACATATACTGAAGGTCCACCTCTCTGGGCAAGCCACATGCGGTGTTTACGCCATGTGCATGCCAGCATATTGCTCATACATGTGCTGTAACTGGTGGTGGCGGCGGGGGGCGCAGCAGCAGCTGGTCGCTGGAGCAGGACTTGCGTGCGTTGTGCACGGCGGCACAGCTGGTGGTGGTGTGTGTCAGCTGTGTAGGGGTTTTGCGTGGCTCGTGTGTTTCAGGCCCGTGAGAAAAGCTGGCGGGAGCGCAGTTGCCGAGGCACCTTGAGATGTTTACTTCGGATGTATTGACTCTTCGGGCCCTGGCAACAACATACTTCGAAGTACTTCAAACGTACATGCTTCACGAGAGACATAAAAAAACAGGTGCTTAGAAGCAACAGAGCACATACTTTGACAGTATACTGCCAAGTACATACTGCCTAGTGCCCAATGAACTCCCCTTCACCCCTCCAAATCAAAGTTGAGATGAACGTGCAAAGGCTCCCTATATATATCCAGCCCTCCGAAGCATGCAACAGATTTTTTACTTGCCCAGGGTACCTGCTTTGTAGTAGCAGCCAGAGACACTGCTCACGCGTGCGGCAGTGTTGGCAGCAACACAAGCGCCATTTCAAAGCCCATGCATACGGCTGTGGCATACACACAGGCTGCATAGCAAGTGGCGGAGTGCCTTCAGCAAGCCGCTGTGCACTGTCCACATGTTGGGCGGCAACCTCAACTACTTGAAGTTACACTTGAAGTTCATGAAATTCCTCCCTAACCCACGTGTGCAAGCCCTCAACTACTTGAAATTACACACTTGAAGTTCACCTCACACCCACAATGTGCCGCAGGCTCACCTGGTCCACGAGCTGCATGGCTATGCACTGGTTCATGAGGGAAACGTCCGTCACGATGAGCACCACCTGTTCGCCACCAAGAGACACCGCAAGTTGCCACGGCCGAGCGCATTAGAACACAGCACAGACACAGGGAACGAAATATTGTCGTTTCTACCAACAAGCGTCAGCTGGCATGGGGCAACAAGGGGGCGGCACACTCGCCCGCTAGGTGGTGCGAACTGCTCCTCCATGTACTAGCAATGTCAAAGCCAGCGTGTGTTCATGCATGGTTTGCTGTAGGACGGTTCATGGCGACCGCACTGATGAGCACAAGCACGGGGTAGAGAACAGTCTCTACTGTGTGCTGTTGCCGCCACACAAAGGGCCCGCCAACACAATGAACTTTACACATGTTGGAGGCAGAGGAGCCGCAGGTGCGTGGAGTGCGCGTGCCCGTCCGTCTGCTCAACGTGCTGCTGCTGAAAAACTTCAGCATGTACTTCAACATTGCAAACTTCAACAACTCGCGCACCTGCACGCAGAAAGTTTTGCCGCAGGTACGTGGACAGCGCGTGCCCATCTGTTTGCTGAGTGTGCTGCTGCAACACCACAGTACAGACTGTTGTGAAACTTCAGCATGTACTTCAACATTGCAAACTTCAACAACTCACGCACCCGCAGGCAGAAGAGCCGCAGGTACGTGGACAGCGCGTGCCCATCCGTCTGCTCAATGTGCTGCTGCTGAAAAACTTCAACATGTACTTCAACACTGCAAACTTCAACATCTCACGCACCTGCAGGCAAAAGAGCCGCAGGTACGTGGACAGCGCGTGCCCGTCCGTCTGCTCAATGTGTTCCACGCGCGCCTGCGCCAGCCAGTGGAACGCTTTGCAGAACAGGAGCACGGAAAACAGCACCAGAACGCGTGTGCTGCGGGGGGGGGAGGGGGGCACACACAGGGGGGGAAGATGCAGTTGGGCAAGGCAGGGGTTGGGCGGGCGGTGGGCAGGTGCTGCAGCGGCAGGTGTCTATTGTATTTGCTTTTCGGCAGCCACCCTGGTGAGTTTATGAAGGTGCGGCAATTGTTTGGAAGTGGTGGGCAGTCATGTGGGGTGTCGAGTTTGAAAAGTTGGTGTGTCGTCTGTGAAAGTGCCTAGGCGGCGCCCGTTAACCCGCGACACATGCAGGGGCTGTGTGACGCAGGTGCCGTTACGCCGGTAAAACTGCCTTTTTTCGGCCAGTGGCAGTATGAGTGAGCAGGGGCTTGGTGCATCCGGCTGGGAACCTGCCATGGTCATCGAAACACGTGCAAGTAATATGGTAACTGGCCCAAGTACAAGTGACTGAAACCTTTGTTGAAACTGACGTGTGCCCTGTGACGCCGCCACCATGAGCCTCTGCGTTGAATTTGAAATTAACATTATGAATGGTTAAGCGAACATGTGGTATGTGTCTCAGACAAGCACCCAAAACGAAGGGCTGTACTGCTACCACCTGTGGAGCAATATCATTCCTGCAGTGCGTGTACAATAACTGTGATTGACATGCCACTATCACTTCACAACAAGTGACGTTGCGAACTTGTGGATTGCCTGCACAGTAGGACATGGCATGATGGTGCCAATGACCACGCCCCCAATTTCAGCCCCCGATTTCGCAGCTGCCACCTGTACTGCTGTGCCCGATTCTTGCAAAAGGCTCCTTGCACTTTTTGCTGCACCTCGCGTGGGCAACGCTTCACAGGTACGCCATTTCTGCACACCACATATATGTGCAGCTCTATGATGGATTCCACGCTTCGGTAGGTGCGAGACTTGCTGCCTTCAAACGTGCTGTCTTTGCTTTGTTCCCCCCTTGCACGGGTTCCGCCCAGGGTGACGGCCCCTACCGGCGGCGAGACCTAGAGTTTATCGCTCCTAGATTGAGTTTTCATATGCACAACCCACCACTGCACTCAGAATTGTCGTCCACAGCTGTGTTTGACCTGCCACTCTGGGCGCCATGGCACCACAGAACAGTGCATTCACTATCACACTTCGATAGCTGCGTCTCACTTTTTCCCTCCAGCCGCATGCCGGCTGCTGCGTGCGAGCCCATCTCTTCACGTCATCTGCAGCTTATGAAAACTCAATCTAGGAGCGAAAAACTCTAGGGCTCCTCACCGTAGGGGCCGTCATCCTGGGTGGACCCGTGCAAAGGGGTGAACAAAGCAAAGATAGCGCCTAAGAAGAAGCAGCAATCTCGCACCTACCGAAGCGCGGATTCCATCCTAGAGTGTGATGCGTTCGAGGGGGGTGCGGCGCAGGTGGCACAGATTGAAACGGACTATAGGTGGTGGACATGTTTGACGCGACTGGTGAACTTGAGGCACTCTGAACAACCAACCAGCATTGCACCACATCTAACTTGTCTGGTCACGCAGCGCCACTCAGACCAATCATGTGCCTTCAGTGCCGGCCTTATTGTATTGTAGTGCGCTTAAAGTTTGTAACCACATCAGTGGTTGCTGACCTGAGCTCCTCCCTAACGCAGCTGGTGGGCTTAAGGCCCTATGTGCCAAGCCAGCCAGCCAGCCTGCACACCGAACTTGATTGTTTAGGCAGCTTAGGCAGCACCATCGCAGTGTAATCATACCTTCAGCACCACCCATATTTACGCCATTGTACAGCTGCTTATACTACAGGAGCAGAATGTTTTAACAACATTGGTGTGTGCTGACCTGAGCTCCTCCCTGAAAATGGTCAGCGCCAGGCACGTCTCCGTGATTGCAAAGCGGCAGTTCTCATTGAGCTGCTCCACCTCAATGTCCCGCAGCCGCCCCAGGAATATCTGTGGCCAGATACAGGAAATCGTGTGCGCAGTGGAGTGTGTTATCATACTGTTGTGGTCAGCCGCAGGCAGTGACCCATTGGAAAAATTAATGGAAGCGAAGGTGTGCATGCTGCTGCGGAGGGTGCTGCTGCTGGAGTTGGGCTGCACCACCGTTTCGACCGCATGCTCGCATGTCGATTGTTGTGACATCAAACAGCGCGGGAGTTGTGACTGCGGTCTCTCGCTCTCTCCGGGGCAAGGCGTGTTTCCGCGCAAGGTGGCAGTGCTGCTGTCGCTGCAGCCGCGTGGCGGGCACCCACCACTTTGATGGCACGTCCGAAGGCGAGCACCGTGGCAAGAGCCATGTTGCCCAGCACCACCAACGCCAGCTTGTTGGAGGTCAAGAACACCACAGTCCAGTAGAATTGCTCCCTGCGGGAACAGCACCAGCAGGAGCAGTTGCAGCACCGGTAACAGCTGAGGCATCACAGATGGCGGAGGAATAGCAGCTAGAGACAGCGCTGGGTGCATGCATGCTGGTGGTGCTGTGCGAGTGTCCTGCGTGTGTCCCAAGAATCCGCTTTGGACAGCAACAACAGGCGAGGGGTGTGCTGGTGGGTGGCATAGGCGCAGCAGCGGTGCGGCAGGTGCATGGGGGAACAGCAGGCTTACCTGGTGGCCCACGCATAGTACACCGTGCCGAGGGTCAGCAGCACGCTGCTGGCGAACCATCGCCAGAACTGCATGTGTCAAGGGGTGCCAGCTGGCAGCGCGGCAGTTTGGCCCGTTGCTGCGGCTTCAGCTGCCGACAATCTTCGCTCGTCTGACTTCGCCCGGAGTTGAGGTGATGCAGCGGCTGTGCCGATGCCGTCCCGCCTAGTCCACTCCGCTAGCCGCTCCTGTACCTACCCCCCTCACTTTGGCTGGTGTCGCGCGGGCACTGCGACGTGACTGGGTATCGATGGCGCGTGCGTGTGGCCTCTGCTGCTGAGCACGGATCACTTGAGGTTGCTGAGCACCGATTGAGGTTGCTTGGTGTCTGGGTTGTCGCACACACGCAAACACCACATCCAGTGTACATCTGCAAAGCACTGCCGGTGTGCGGTGGGAAGCGGCGGCAACGGCAGCAGCACTATCGTGTGACTGGGCGTGAGCTGCCGCAAGCGTGCCAGCAGCAGCAAGCGCAGCAGCAGCCGCAGAAGACCGCAGCATCTTGCCACCCAACCCAGGCAGCAGCAGGCGCATGGCGGTGCGCCGCGCCTGCCTGCCACTGGCCGTCCGGCGCCTCGCTAGCACGAGCAGCTCTGCATCAAGCAGCATTTCAGAGGAACTGCGGAAGCGCATTCAAGCGGCGGCGCAGGAGGAAACGGCGTGGGCGCAGCGACCGGGAGCAACACAGGCGCTGCAGCCGCCGCCATTTCCCAGTGCAGCAGCTGTTGGTGCCGCGGACCTAACCACCCTGGAGGGTTACCTGGCCAGCCGAGGCTGGAACTCCCTACTCAGCCGCGAAGGCGACGCACCTACAGCGGCAGGCCTGCGAGTGGCATCGCACCTGCTGACATACCCTCTCACTTTGGCGGCGGCGCTGAACGCTCTTCGTGCTCAGCAGCAACTGGAGCGCCAGGCAGTGCTCAGCAGCAGGGGGCTGGTGGTGGCCTGCATCGGCGCGCGGGCGGAAGCAGCACTGCCGCCGCACCTGTGGCTAGAAGCCGCATGGGGCTTCTCAGCAGCAGCAGGAGCAGGCGAGCTCAGCAGCATCAGCTTCATCGGACCCGAGGTGGCGCTGCCGCGCACAGTAACTGCCGTACCAGGGTGCTCAGCAGCAGGAGCGCATGCTGGAAGGAGCAGCAGCACCAGCAGCGGTAGCCTGCTGGCCAGTCACACGGTGCAAGCCAACTCCGGGCTCGGTGTGCAGCTGCGGTGGGCGCGAGGCCTCTTCCACCAGGTCATGCACACCATTCCATGGGACACTCCCACCGCCGCTGAAATTGCCAGCGATGGTTCCTGCAACCCAGGACCATTCCAGGAACCGTTCCGGGAACGAGCGCTGCCGGATGCGTTTGTCCTCTTTAGCCCTGGCATGGGCCACCCGCACCTGAGCGCAGGCTGGGCGCCCACAGTGGATGCACTGCTGGCAACCGGGCAGCCGATTGTGGTGACTGCGCACAGCCAGCGGGATGCGGTTCGCGACACTGCGTGGCTGCGTGCGAGGTACGGCAGCGACGGCAGTGCTCAGCAGCAGGCGGGGGGCAGCAGCGGCTGTGGGGAGGTGCTCAGCAGCTGCCGTGCCGTTCGGTGGCTGGCGGAGCCTGCGGCGAATGCGCTTGCGAGTAGGCGGCTATTGGTGGATGATGCTGAGAGGGGGGGTCTTGTCGTGGCGGCGAACGCCTGGTGGTATGCTGTGCAAGGTGTGCTCAGCAGCTCAGGTGATGCCGCCACCGCTTGTGCCGCAGAATAGGTCCGAGCAGTGACCGGTGCTTGTGTCATTCGGTGCACGTCCTCACTACCACATAATATTGATACTGTGGCATGTACGATGCTGTTGGGAGTGGGGCATGTCACCTTGTGAGTTCATTGTTTCAAGCGCCACATGTCCACACATTATATGAGACACATGTGTACACATGCCAGATGAACTGCACTGTTAGTGCTACCTGTGTTATCTGCCACTTCCGCCACATGAGCAGTTTTGGCAGCTGCAGAACCAGCACTAGCGTTATGTCAGTGTGATGCCGACAGCACTGTGGATGAAGTTGCACTGTGGTGCAATGGTCACTATGGCATCTTGCAATGGTAACTCCCGTGTAAAGCAAGGCGCCACTGTACAACTCGCTGATGTTCATGGCTGACCCCCCACAACCGCCATGCATTCTGTAACAACAAACGGGTGCCACTTGCAGCCTGCCTTGAGTAGTTGTCACATGCACATCACGTGGTGACGACCATGCACACACCACGCCCGTACAACTGGCACGTGGTTTCGAAGTGGCAGCGACGCAGCAGCAAGCAGTGACTGCACGCACCAGGCAGCAGCAGCAAGAGCAACATAGTCCACACTTGGTTCCACTGGCATGATCAGGTGCATTAGTGTTTTGCCGGCATGGTGCAGCAGCAGCGGTGCTCAGCATCCGCACTGCCCACAAACCAGCAGGCGCGTGCAACATGGGCCCGCGCCGCCGCAGAAAAAAAATTATGGTGCCAGCCGACGTAGCGGTGAACTGGTGGGCAGCAGGTGCTGCACTTCCCATGGCAGCAACAGCCGGTGCAGCAGCAACAGCCGATGCTGCTGCTGCGCTGTGCTGCAGTGGTTCCGCTAGCCACCATCACTGGCAGCTCACTCATCAGCAGCGTCGCCCCCATCGTCGATGAGACCGTCCTTGGGCGTGGAAACTTCCTCAAGAAATTTCTCAAACTCGGGGCGGAACTTGGGCCCCGCGGGCCCGTAGAGTTTGTGGACATACGCCTTTTCATCGAACTGCAGGAGAACCTGGTCGGGCGCTGGCAGCAGGGCGATGACCAGGTCCGTGATGACTGGGAACTGGCGCAGGGAGTTGTAGCCCACGCGCAGGGCATACTGTACCCCCGTGAGCACGGGAGGCGTAGGTCATGGGTTCACGGGAGTAGGGGGGGGGCAGGGCGGTGCCAGCACGGTGAGAATCGGCAGCAGCTTTGGTGAGCAAGGGTCGATAGAGGAACAGTTTCGGCTGCTTCTGATGGTACAGTATACTTGAAATGATTATGCTTCAAAGTTTTTAATTTTTGTAATTCTAGAAATTACTACTGTAGTACTAAGTACGCACGGTACTTCACGAGGTATATACTTCATGTACTTAAAGAAAGTACTAGACTTACTTCTAGGATACGTAGTACTTCTGAAGCATTTTTTCGAAGTACTTCAGAAGTAGATAGATGCACGTTGATGGTTGGTGTGCCGTGGAGGCCACTGCTGCGGCCGGCGGGCACACGGCTAGGCAGCCCGGCAGGGCATGGCTGGGCAGCATACAGGAGGGTGATTTCATTTTCAAAGCTTGCAGGCATGTGGGCCACAATACCAGGCCGCACACGGTAATAGTAACAGCTGTGTTACGCCAGCTTGCCAGCTTGTTGAAGCAGCAAAGAAGGCTGCCGCAAAACCTGGACTGAAAATTTGTTGTGGTGTGTTACTGTCAATGATGCACTGAGTGGCCGCTGCCGCTGGACAGGGACTGTCAATGTGCAAAACATTGACCAAACCATGCACTTGTCTTGAATAATGGAATGATGGACATGAATGTGCCTAGGGTATCGCTGGCACCACCAGCAGACAGTTATGGCCGCATGGGACCAATGCTGCAAAATGCGTCCAACCTATTACACTAGTACGTACACCAAACAGATCACCAGGTCAAATCATCACCACCTACTACCACTATTGTCAGTTGAAGTAATGCGTTACCAGCGGTGGAAGACATTCGTTCAAATTAAAGTCCTCCTGGGTGTACTTTCGAATTTGAAATCGGGGAGCCATGTGCAGCTAAGGTGCCAGTAAAGCAGCTGAAACACTGGCCTTGACAACACGGTACATAAAGATTGAAAGGGTGCAGCCTGGCAGTGGCACCACACACACACCTTGATGGGGCGCAGCTGTGCCACGAAAATGAGCGTCACCACCAGCGCGCGGCTGGCCGCGAGCATGGGCGACATGGCGCCAAATCTGCTCAGCGCCGCCGCAGCAGCAGCAAAAGCAGCACCACCACCAGCAGCAGCAGCAGCGGCGGCAGTGGCAGATGCAGCGGCGGTGGCAGATACATCGATGGCAGCAGCAGCGACGACGGCAGCGGCAGCGGCAGCAGCAGCGGCGGCAGCGGCGGCGGCACCACCACCAGCAACAGCGGCAGCAGCGGCAGCAGCAGCGGCGGCAGTGGCAGATGCAGCAGCAGCAGCAGGGACAACAGCGGCAGCAGCAGCGGCGGCAGTGTGGCAGGTGCAGCGGCGGCGGCGGCAGTGGCAGATACAGCGGCGATGGCGGCGGCGGCGGCAGCAGATGCGTGGTGCCAGCAGTGGCGGCGACGGCGGCAGCAGCGACAGCAGCAGCGACAGCAGCGGCAGCGGCATTGACAGTCAGCCTTGCGTTCCATGTTCTTGCCGCATACCGTGTACGTGCGTAGCATGCCAGAGGCAGCAGGCGAGCAGTGCGACACAAGTCTTAACAGTGCACCTTTTTTGTGTGCCCACAGGGCGAGCAGCCGCTGACGCGCCCCTGCACGTCTTGGTGTGCTGCGTGGGCACACACACCACACTGACGCATGCGGGGCCACATCTGTTCGTGTTTGAGTTTTGCAGGTGCATATGCTATGGATTGCCCACCGTACCGTATGGCAGAAAGCACGCGCAGTCAGCCAGCCGCACGTGCGCACATCACATAATACGCCCACAGCACGGCAAAGAGGGTACTGCAGCAAGCGATAAGGTGTGTATTCCATCAGAATTTCCTGGCATTTTACAGGACACATGGCAGAAAATGTGTGAGAATTTAAGTGGAGGGACGTACTTGGCGCAGAGCACGACGAAGAAGGCCATCATGAGGCTGTTCTTCCAGTCCACGTCGCAATGCATCGCCAGCGGACGCAGCATCTGCAAAGTGGCAAAACATGAACGCAAAGGCATGTGTCAGGCACTATTGAAGGTGTGCGGACCTCAAGTCAAATGGGTTCACTTTAACGGTCCAAGCACATCGCCAGCCGACGGAACATATGAAAACTCAAATCTGGGAGCGATAAACTCTAGGTAAACTCTAGGTCTCCTCGCCGGTAGGGGCCGTCACCCTGGGCGGGCCCGTGCAAAGGGGTGAACAAAGCAAAGATAGCGCCTATTAAGAAGCAGCAAATCTCGCACCTGCCGAAGCGCGGATTTCATCATAGAGTGTAATGCGTTTGAGGGGGGTATGTGTGTCCCCAGCATGCACAAGCGGTGGCCACGCGTAGGGTGGGTGCCATTTGGGTTCGACCATCCGAGTAAATCACCCTTCCACAAAAATCGGCTTGCATTGCCCGGCATTGGCAGTGGCTGGGCTTCGCAACCATTAACATGGCTAGTATGGTACGAGCCAGTATTATGACTCAAAAAAAAGAAGGAAGAGGAAAGCAGACACCACCTTAAAGTCACACTGAAGTATGCCGTGGGGCATCAGGGGTACAGTACTGGCAGTTACACAATTGTGCCCTTCGCACGCAACTGTTGTACCTCCTGGACTAATCCAGAAGAAACTTGAAAAGCAGTGGCACTCCCTAGGCCAGGAAGCATACACATATTCCGCGCATCAAATGAGACCAGAAACCGCCCCTTGGCCACAAGTGATACCCTGCGTTGGCACAGCTTCAAGTTGGTACTTCGGTGTATGCATGCTATGTGTACACGTGCAATTATACATCACATGTACATTATTGTGTGTCATACAGCTTAATCACTTATTGACAGTACAACATAATCAACGTGACACGTGCACATGTGCCTAAACACAAGTACAATATTTGCTCTGGTGGGTGGTAGGCAAAACACGGTGCTCTTGCCCTCCCTGGGGGCCCCAGTGCTTTGCAGCTGTGTCAGCGTTTGCGACCATCCTCCGGCATGCAGACACACCTGAGATACCCAGGTATACTTCTGAGGTACCCAGGTGTACTCAACTATGCTCAGCATGTGGCGCTGGTGGGCCCCAATGTCTAGCCGCACCCTTGCCAGAACGGGTGTGCGTGTTGGCCGCTCAGCAGCTTGGCAGCGCTGCTTATTTTCACAGGCCTGTTTGGTACTCGGTGCTGCATAATAGCTATTTTCCAGTAGTTGGCATACTGTATTATGTGGAGCAACATGTGGGAGGATATTAGGTCAGCATAACACGTGCCTTGTCACATGGCCCTGTAGGCGTGGTTTCAGGAACATGGTGACAGCCACACCAATGATAAATACCATGTAGAGTTTTGTACCGTAATGATGACAACCACTTGCCATGTTTCCTTACAAGTTCGCATACAAATACCACACAATGATACTCTCTAATGATGGTCACGGCTTGTAACACATTCTATGCGTTAAACCACTTCACAGACAATACAAAATGCAGCGTAATTCTACGTATTTTCACGCCCACAAACACGATATACCGCATATCTGCCGTATGAATACGCTCCTCCTTTCAATACGTTACACGCCGAGGTTACATACCACATTACACGGCATGAGGTGTGTGTGGTGACGTTTACACGCTGTGACACGTCACCACACACACCTCATGCAGGGGCCCCGCAGGCGGCATGGGCGGCAGCGGCAGCTCCCCGTTCCTGACCCCTAAGTTCGAATATACTCCTAGAAACATGGAGTAAATACCACATAAAATGGTAACCATTAGTCCCATAAGTATATGGTCAAATTTTTCAGCACGTGAGAGCGACCGCAAGCAAAATCTGTGACTGATGCACTACTAACGAAAGTGGTAGCGCAGGCCCAGCACTGCGCCGTGTCAAATTCTCAGCCTCTAACTCCC
>JAULBY010013502.1:0-22457 GCA_032358315.1 Ophiocytium majus | reverse complement strand
TCTGTGACACCTCACACCGTTCCGTGTCCCGCCGTTTGAATCCCCTGCTGCCGCCGCCGCAACATGGCAACCTGGCGCATCCGCCCAAACTGCCCCTGCACTCGATGAAACCTCACACCGCTGCCCGTCCTGCCATTTGAATCCCCTGCTGCCGCCGCCGCCGCCGCTGCCGCTGCCGCCGCTTGTGCTGAGCAGGTGGGTTGGCCTTTCGGCGCGCAGTGCGCTGTTGGAGGGCCCCGTGAACCTGAGCAATCTCTTCAACCCAAACACGTTCCTCAACGCGGTGCGCCAGCAGACGGCGCGCATGCAGGGCTGCGCCATGGACACGCTGGCGCTCGTCACCGCATGGGACGCGTCTCGGTTGAGGTGCGCACTGGCCATTTTCATTTCGAGTTGTCAGCTCAGCAATATCAAGTGCTAGGGTACAACACTTGGTCAAGTATTTGAGTGGCTGCCAAGGTGGGCTGCCCCTGCCCCCCCCCATCGATTTCCCCCTCACACCAAGTTCCCGCGCGGGCGATTACTTCGGAGTAGATGGTGCTTGCTGCTGCGTGGGTTGCTGCTGCGCACTTTTGGTGCTGCTGCCGCCGGTGCTGCTGTCAGTGATGGTGAAACACACTACTGGTGTTCTTCATCTTTTTCTGCTGCTGCTATTGGCAGTGACACCCACCATACTCCGCAGCATCGTTACACCTCCAGGGTACTGCCCAGCGCGTGTAGGGTGGTGGGTATTTGGCGTTTCCGAGGCGCATAAACCCCACGAGCTTTGGCCTGGCAATTTGCCCCAGCCACCGCAGTATTTTGGGCGTAGCAACAGGTAAGGTGTCTTCCACACAGACTTTCATCACCACCTTGTGCATGCGCACCAACTCGTGCATGCGCCGCCCCCCCCCCCTGCTGAGCACAGGGCCATCAAACCAAACTTAACGCCCACTTGCTGCAATGCGCCGGCCTGAAGCGGCCGGCGGCCCTGGCGGCAGCTCTCAACCATCATGACATGCATTTTTTTGTGTTATTTTTTTTTGCTGGCGCATTTGGTCACGCATGGCGCAGGAGCGCGGGCCTGGTGGTGGCAGTGGAGGGCCTGAGGCTGCAGGGCGCCGCGTTCAGCGGCGGCGTGCTGTGCGAGCAGTCCGCCAATGACCCAGACCTCACCCCCATGCCTACCATGTCTCTGGCGTACACACAGAGGTGAGCAGGCATACTGCGCGCCACCGGGTGTGTGCTTGTTGCTGGTGCCAACTGCTCTGGTACGGACGGTGAAGGCTTATGCTTGTGTTTCGCTTTGGGTGATTGTGAATGGTCGCTCACGTGTTCTATTGCTGCGTGTGATGTAGTACTGCCAGTGGTTTGGGACATGTGGCCTTGCGCAAGACAGCGCAAAATGCGCAGCTCCGCGTGTGCGCACCTACACAAACACGCCTCACAGCTGCCAGGGGGCAAGCGACCCACTGACTTCCTCCCCCCCCCCCCCCCCCCCGCCTCCCCTTCCCAACGCCGTTTTGCCGCCGCACCGCAGTGGAGTGGTGGCGGCGCGCGACCCTTCGCAGTCCCTCACCGCTCCCCTGTACTTTGCCCTCGACAGGGAGCGCGTGCTGTGCGACGTCACACTGCCCACGCAGGACGCGCCAGACAAATGGGTGCTCGCGGGCTGCGCTCTCTTCCTCTCCGAGTAACGCCCGATACCTGCCCGTAGATGAGGTTCGCAGGTGCTGCCGCTGCCATGGGCACACCCCCGTGCGGGCACTACCACCGCAGCTGTACCACGTTGTGCCCTTTGTGTGAGCCGCCACTGCCACCGCGCAATGTTCGCGGCTGCGCAGCTTGCACGCACATTGCTGCACGGTAACGCCGGGCGGGTGCTGATGTGGGCTGGGGCATTCGCGGCAGGCAGCAGGTGCTGCAGCTCGACCCTGTCTGCTTGTCTGGGTACCCAGTGAGGCTTGGAGGGGGTACAGTGCTATGCCGGCTCGAAGACAGGTCTGGGGGCGTCACTGTGCGTGTATACCACACTTGAGGGTTGCCATTGAGCTGTAATAGAATGCCGCGCTTTCGTGTTCTGTGGCCAGAGGGAGGGTGTCACATGCAGTGCTGCTGCCATCGTGGAAGGCCCAACTTTCCCCTGTGTTTTGCCAACGCATGCATGCAGCGCGCCGGCACCTGCTGCCATGGTGAGCGTTTCGTGTGCGCACTTTTTCTGTAGGCGGCACATGCGGTTTGTGCAAGGAACTTCGTCTGGCCATAGTCACTGAGCTGTTGGTCGGCCCACGGAGTGTGGTGTTAGCATGCTGCAAACCGGTGCTGCCTACGCAGTTGCTGTGCACGCACGTGCTTGCTGAGCAATACGTGTGCATAGCACGCCCACTTTCCCAACGCCGACATGCTCTGCCGCCATGCTGTCAATTACTGGCAGGTTGAGCTCTACCCTGCTGGCCGCTCAGGCCTGCCTGCTTGCTGGAGCACTTTTCTGTCGTTGACAGTGCAAAGCAATGGCCACTGATGGCTTCAACCAGGACCCGGGGTCCTGATATAAAAGCTCTAGCCACTCCAGGATGGCATTCCTACGTCTTTGTTAAAAGCCCAGAGCAAATCGAAGGGGTCTGGGCTGTTCTTTTTTTCCCTGCACAAATGCGTGTAAGGGCTGTCTGGTGTTTTTTCACCAGGTGAAACTACATGTATTACACCACAGCTTCGGCCTGGCATTTCGCCCCAGTCACGGCAGTATCTGCTTAGCCTTTTAGGTTTCTTTCACATCCGTGCGGGGCGCCCGGGTGGGCAGGCCGTTCCGCCGTAGGATATGTGTATACACGCCCACTAAAAATCAGCCGGGCACTTACGCCCGCCCCGCGCCCTTGCGCCCTTGGCCGCGGGCAATTCGCGCTCGTTCACGCACGAACGAACGGAACAACAACAACAACAACACTTTTTGAGAGCCCCGCCATGGATACGAGGCAGCTGCTTGGAGGGGGCGTGCGCGCCCGCCTGCAAGTGGACCAGCAGATGGTGACTGCTCTAGACCGGCTCGGATCCGGAGCCACGAGTCTGCTTCTCACCCGCGTGAGTTTGCTGTTGCATGCAGCCAAGCCAGTTATCTGCTGATGTGCTGCTGCTAGCGGTAGGCTCCTGGCAGCACTGGGTGTCTTATGAGCTGTGTTCCCGCTGCCGTGCTGCGCCTGTCCCTGCCCTTGCGTGCAACGTCAGCTGCTGGAGATGCTGCCTGGGTGCGAGTCCGTACATTGTCGCTTTCGATTCAATCATTTTGGCGGCGGAGCCTTCAGTCCAGGCGGCCATGCCCACGCTGCGGTCTGGCTGCTGCAGTCGATGCCACTCCTAGCCTAACATGCCGCCGCCGCTGCTGCCGGAGGTGCTGCTGCTGCTGCCATCTCAATCTAAACCTGGTACCACCTCCCCCACTGGTGCCGCTACCCTACAGGCACTACGATAGGGATGAAATGGTGTGTATGCACTTCTAAAGTTAAACCACAGTCTTTGACCAGATCAACACAGTGCTGTGAGACGAAGTACAAGTGAAGTGCTGCCAAGCTAAACATGTGGCATTGTGCCCTGCTGCGCAGGCCTGCTCTGCCCTCGACGTGGACGACTACAGTGCAGCGTATGAAGCTGCTGAAGCCGCCAAGGAGCGGGCGTGGGAGTGCTTGCACAGCGGCAGGTGGAGAGACGTGGACGAGGTCAGCACCGCACCCACGGTACCATATTTACATAGCACGTGGTATTTAAAAAGTACTTCTGAAGTATACTGTATGCTTTGAAGTACATGCACGTATCTACATCATACTTTGAAGTATGTTATCAGGAGGGAGAGCCGATACTGCATACCATTGCAACCATGGTCTTGCACTCGAAAACCTAAATCATTCCACAGTGGCAGGAACCACAACGCCCCAGCACCGGCTCAGCACCACCTGAGCTACCGCTGCTGCACTGCTCCCCTGTCTTCTCCTGGTAATTGTAAGCATGAGTAACAGCAGTGCATCCCAATCAGCTGAAGGTGTGCTTTCCCAACGACATTTGCAGGCCCACCGGGATGCGTACGGACTGGCGGGGTGCGTGGCGGCCGCTGCGGAGCTGCTCACAGGGCGTGCATTTGGTAAGCTTTGATTTCATTGTGTGATGCTGCTCCTAAACACAATCTGCACCTGGCCAAACATGGGGTGTTTTATCCATCAGTCAAACCAAGTAAACCCCACTAGCACACACACACCGGTCAGTGCCCTCGCCGTCATGTACGACTTCCGTAAACCATTGTGGCCACCTCAAACTGCAGCTCCCTGACAGTGCCATAAGTGATGTGCCCATACCCCAGGCGGCTGCACACTGACTGACGTTTGCTGGGTGTTCCATATGCCAGGGCACGCACCGCTCATTGTGCCATGCCTACCGCTGCCACCCCCGTCCTGCAGACTCCCGCCATTCTGCATTGCAGCTCAGCATGCCTGCTGCTGCAGCGCATTGCAGCTCAGCATGCCTACTGCTGCCTCGCCTGTACTGCAGAAGCCCGCCATTCTGCACTTCAGCTCAGCGGCGCTGATGGCGAGGTCACCTGCAGTGTCGACGTCAGTGGTGCGGTTGACAAGGCACTGTATCAGCTGGACATGGTCGCGCTCATGTCTGGGGGGAGGCACAGGGCCACTGCCAACCAGGTACACCTGCCAGAAACGTGCCAAACAGGTTGCTTCTCGCTTTTGGAGAACCTGTACATAGGGCTCCTAATACTATTATTTTACAGACACTTACATTTGTAATACGCAAATCACATGCTTTATACATGCAGCAGATAAATAATGGTGGCTCGGGGCGCATACCGCACTACAGTACTAGTATTTCCAACCTCATGATACATATTTTGTGAAGTACACTGTATTGCTATGCCCCAAACTGCGATATGCAGCGTATGTGGTGTGTAAACGTTCACAAAGTGCTAATGTCACGCTGCATGCATAAGTTTTACGGTGTACAACGAAAATAAACCAGCCGTAACCCGTCACTAGATATAGCGATAACCCCATGACTGCAGTAGCAGTATTTACAGTACCGGTATACTTCAGTATAACTGAAGTACATGTATCCTAATTACGACACTTTGTCATTGCTGGCCCAGGGAGCAGTAACCGGTACCCCCCTGCTAGCTTGACCCGGCATTTCAAGTCCAATGTTGCAGGCAGCAGCTGCTGCCCGGCAAAGCTGCCTGTGCTGGCAGGCGTCGACTTTATCTATATTTATAGCCTGTCATGTACCCCTCTGCTGTGTGATCCCCTGCCCTCGCGTAGGCCGCAAGCGCAGCCTGCGCAGCACCATGACACCATGCACACATCATGCACATGCATCAGCACGCAGTGCTTGGCGTGCAACGACTCTGCTCCAGAGGCGCAGCATCCACACTGCTGGCGCAATGGCCATTCCGTTCATGCCCGCCGTTTGACCCATGGTATGTACGCCAAAACTGTTGCACTGGCGGCTCCGGTCTGCCGCAGCTGATAGACAGGCTGCAGTCTCTGGTTCCAGCACCTCCTCCGCCACAGCCCTCCGGTGCCGACACAGCAGCTGCCGAGCACGCTTCGCCAGCACCAGCATCACCACACCCACGCATCAACCAACCACCAGCAGCTGCCAGTCCGTCAAGCACCCATGTGCTGAGCAGCAATAGCGGCGCCGGCGGCGACAGCGGCGGTGGCGCTAGCGATGCTGCTAGCGCCACTGCCGGCGCTGCACACCCCAGCAGCGACCACTTGTCTGACACACCTTTGGCGTCCCCGAGCGATACCGCGGGCGGCAACGGTCGCTCAGTCGATGACAGCGGTGTCGGTGGTGGCGGCGTGCCGCGCGTGTGCGCGCCGTCGCTGGTGGCGTTTCTGCAGAGTCACATGGAGCCGCGAGTGCCCGTGGTGCTCACGGGGCTCTTGGATGGCTGGCCGGCGATGCGGACACGTGGCGGGTGGTCGGACTTCCACTA
The DNA here is from genome assembly GCA_032358315.1 of Ophiocytium majus. Lineage (NCBI taxonomy): Eukaryota > Xanthophyceae > Mischococcales > Ophiocytiaceae > Ophiocytium > Ophiocytium majus. Next base: position 16,486 of record JAULBY010013502.1, on the reverse strand, counting down.
CTTCAAGTCTGTGGCCGGCAGGCGCACAGTGCCGGTGGAGGTGTGTGGCACCGCGCCGCAACTCAGTCCGGACCAGCAGCCATGCTGCCTCATGAGCAAACCGTGTGCACGGCATGCTGTAGGTTGCATTGGCGGCTTGCGGCGTGCAACTCCTCTGGGCAACTGGGTGCCATGGGCTGTGATGGTGTCCAGTCAGTAGATGAGCATTCAGGTTCCATTACTGGCTACACTGTGCAGGATCCCATTGTTTTCGAACCTGCTCACATGCTTGTGAGTGAACATTTACAGTGCCTATGCTGCTGCTCTCCCGGCTTGTCCTGGGCAGGTTGGGGGCGGGGTCGGAGGCTACATGGGAGAGGGGTGAGTGCGCTCATTGCCGCTCTAAGGCATGCACCGTGTCCTGCGTTGCATGATGTAACAGCTGCGCGCTGTATGCCTAAGTTACAATATTAACCGGATAGTTCGAAGTATTATAAATACAGTTAGCACATAGGAAGTATATATATACTTCAGACTACATATATCTGCATGAACCCAGTAGTACTACAGTGTACCGGTACCTACTAAGAAGTACCATATACTCGGCAGAGTGGCTGACACAAGCACGATGCCTTGCCGTCGAGGCACCACCTGGATGGTCACAGCTGCCACTGCGAGCTGTAGATGTGTTCTCAACTAGTCAGCGCACCAGCGACTGCGTGTGCGTCTGCTCGTGCTTGTGCTGCTGAGCCCAGTACCCGTCTGTTCTGCCGGGATTTGCGCATGGCAGCACCTGCAGCACAAAGGCCGGCGCCAGCAACAGCACATGGAGGTACTGCAGTCGGGAGTGGACAAAGTGACTGGTTAAAGCGCATGTTACTGCAGTAAGATGCAGGGTGGCATTTCGCACTGGCAACACACTGTCAGACAAGGAAGCACAATTGCGGTAAGATAATTTTGCAGTCTGGTGCACAGAGAATAGGCCACGGGCACACGCGTCTGTGACACATAACGTTACTCCAGAGTTGACGCGCCCTTTTGTGGGAGAATATGATACCCTAAAGATATTCACAAGAACGGCGTTTGCATCTCTCATGTTGCGTGGGGGCTGCAGCTGGCGCCTACCACTGCTCTTGTGGCGGTGCACGCAGTGCCACTTACACCAGAACCACCAGCAACCCACCCAAACCCACTCTCGTGTGACCAATGGAGCCCACAGACTCTCTGTCGCTGCATGACTACTGCGAGCTTGCCTGACAGGTGGCGGCAGGAGTTGATGACGCTGTCGCAGTACATTGACAGACACCTGCTGGGCGGCGGCAGCGGCTACCTTGCGCAACACGAGCTGTTTGAACAGGTGAGCCAATACGAGCATGGAGCTAGCACCCTCTCTGCACTATGAGTGCCAATGGCACGGCCGCTGCGCCTACCACCTTGACCATTGTGCCCAGTGAACGACCGTTTTGCATTGCATCTGGTGGGTAGCACCTTCCCGTGCGGGCGGTCCCTGTGAACGATCTATGGAGTTGAAGGAGAGCCTCCTTAGCCCATACTGCTGTGGTAGATCCCGTTGGGCATCTGCAGAATAGGGTGCCAGTCACAGTGCAGCCTTGTGCAGGCGCATCGCGCAGATTTGCTTGGGTGGGCAATGCAGGCCCATTTCGGCACCTGTTCTGTGAATACCATGTTTTAAGTGGAGCTGAAAGCGAACCATGAGCTGCTAGTGTATTGGGTCATGGCACAGCAACTCCGAGGAGGGTGTTAACCTCTGCTGAGCGCAGACACTCCCGTGTCTGGGCAAAATTCCAGCCCAAGCCCGTTGGTGCCTTGTCCATCTAGTCACAACCCCCCATCCCGCCGGTCAGGACCTAGTGTGGCACGCAAATGAGGCCTTCGCTGCACTGCTGCAGTGTCATCTTCTCACTCTGCACGCTGCTGCCGTGTCTGCTGCGCTGCGATGGCACCAGATCCCCCAGCTGCGCAAGGACATTGTCACGCCAGACTACTGCTCATTGCTGTGTGAGGATGAGGTCAGTGCCCGCTAATTTGTCACGCAATGTCGTAAAATTGGTGCATGCTTTGACTGAAAGTTGGAGCTTCCGAGTATCAAGAGGTGCCGGAGTTCAGTGAGACGCCTGGCAAAGTTTGATGAAAGCAGTACGGTACACGGTATGGCGTTGGTTATGCAGAAGCCGCTGGTAAGCCGAGTGACTGCTGCCGATGCCAGGCCGAAGCCTGCAGGGTGCGTGGGCCTGGTCAGCACCAAGTAGCTCCCACCCTACATGCGCCGATCAGTAGCGTTATTAACATACGCACGCCTGAAAGCAACATGACCACATGAGCGGCGTACTGCCTGGAGACACCATGAAAAGCGGTATGATGCCCACTGAGGCTGATGCGTGTACACGGTGTCCTTTCCTTGTGTGTCTGCTGTTGCTGCTGGAATATTCCATATCTGCTGGAATTTTCCATATACCAAAACAGGAGGATTACCCAGGGGCCTGCGACGGTGATGTGGTTGTGAATGCGTGGCTGGGACCTGAGGGCACGCGTTCGCCCTGTCATACCGACCCAGCACACAACCTACTCTGCCAGGTTAGGCTGCTGTTCTACTGATTCAGAAGTACCGTAACTTGACGCGAAATTCTCAGCTGAGGCAGGAAGGCATGCGCATGCCTCCTCGAAGTAAGGGCATTTGTTTTGTAGATGTGTGCGCGTCAGTAGTGTGGTTATCTCGTGCAAGGGTGCAAGTGTTGTGTCGCAGTCCAGCAACCACGCAGTGCGCGTCAAACTGCATGTGGTTGTGACACGTGTGGCAGCCCAACTTGAAGCTGCCAGCACGCCTGCAGGTCCCCCAAATCATCATTATAGGTATGGCTCTGCTGCTGCTGCTGGCTCAACGTCTGCTTCGGTTTTGCTGCCACAAGGCTCACAGCTAAGCTTGTTGGCCCCGATGTACGTCAGATGTGCAGTACATGAAGTCCAGTTGCCCATTGGTACTGACTGGGTGGAAAACCTCCCGACACGCTCGGGCTGGGCATTTCACCCAGCCACGGCCCTATTTGGGTTTCACAACCTGTTTGGTTCTGCCACATGTGCACATGTGCACTTGGCTTCCCAAACGCAGCTTGATAAAGGTACATGGCACTCACCACTATCTTGCAGCCCTCTTGAACGCCTGCGACACACCACAGTATTGTTTCTCTCCTCGTTCCGCCATCGCTTGACTGGCAGGTCGGCAACAAAAAGGTGTACTTGCTCGACAGCACTCCGGGACCCTTTAGGTTTCGTTCACATGTGCACAGGGCTTTTCCAAACGGAGCTTGATACACACAGGCTTCGGCCTGGCTTTCTGCCCCAGCCACGGGAGTACCTGGGCTCAGTCACCTTTTTGGTTTCTGTCACATATATTACAGTAGCACACCGTCCATTTTAGCCCTCATCCAAGCCTACAGGTGACACTTGCGTTGCATCCCTGCTCGTTCCGCTGTTGGTTCCTCTAATGGCAGGTGGTCGGCAGCAAAGAGGTGACCCTGTTCGCTCCGCAGCACTCCGGGGCCTTGTACCCAAACGAGGGCATTATGAGCAACACCAGCAGGGTGGACGTTGGCGCAGCCAGTGTGGACGCCTCTGGTGGGTGCAGCTAGCGGTGACTGGGCTCATGTAGATGCTGTGTCGTGAGCGGCTGAGGTCGCAAAACTCAGTACTTTGTCATGTCATTTACCATTTTCGGCACAAAGGAAAAGCTCCACAGCTCACACCCAACATTGTGCAAATCATGCAAGGGCACCAAAACAAACCACATACTGCACATGCACACCAAACAGGTAGCATAAATTGCTCTGTCAATGAGCTGTGTGTGGCGTGCATACGGCGGACACCACCCTCAAACATCTTTTTTTCCAACCCTACCCCAGGGAGCCTCACCCGATGTGAAGATATCTACAGCCACGTGGCACAGTGCCCCCAGGCACAACAGTTGGAGGCCCGGGCCACGCCCGATGTCGATAGCCAAAAAGTGACGCAGTGCTATGTTGCCCAGGCACAACAAGCTGCACTTTCTAGCGGCGTCAGGGGCCATAAACTTTCGGTCAACCCACTGTGTGCAGACAGTTGGAGGGACAGGGCTCTCCTGAGTGCTGTCTGACTCTGGAAACTCATGCAGTGGTGCGCATTGCAGCTATGTGCGCGCGTTGCACCAGCGATGGTGTCATTTTTGCAGCTTGCATGAGACAGCGCTGTAATATCAGTGAGTCTCAGTGACGCCATGCCCGCCTGCGCATGGATGCGTGCCTCATGAGTCACGATGGAATCTGTTGCCCCCTAATGCACCCTGTGGTCACATTGTGCCAGACAAATACCCCTTAAGCCCCCAAACTCTCTGACGTACGCCACGGCAATACTTCTAACTGCTTCTGCACCAACATTGCCTTCGCTCCCGGGTGTGCAACTGCAGAGTTCCCGCTGTTTTCGGCTGCGCCACGCCAGACGTGCATACTGCGGGCAGGCGAGGTGCTCTACATACCGCCCCTGTGGTGGCACTACATCAGGTACGCGTGCCATTGTGCACCCTGAAGGGGCACGCGGTGAGCGTGTGTGTTTTGTGTGTCAGCGGCTATCGCTGGGTGCTCCTCACATGGCGTGCCTGTGCGCGGCACCAATTTATTTTGCATTAGCAGGTCATGGTGGAATACTACTGTAGTACTTGAAACTTCACTTAGGTACTACTTAAAAGTACGACATTTACACGGACGGTAACACTGCAGGAGTCTATACCTCAAGTCTGTACCGTAGTAGGCAAAAATATGTACCATGTACTTCGTAGTATACACCGGTGTAAATCCTTAAATGCACCGGTGTATATACTTCGGCACAGACATGGGTATAACGTCTTGCCTTCATGTTTCACGATGTGCATCTGGCATCTCTGGGTGTCCGCACCACATGCTGAAGACGATAACGTGCCAGCGAACACGCGCTGCAATGCCATCGACGGCGGCTGGCTCCTGTTGCAGAGCTGCTGCGTGCACAGGTTTCGCCGGCAGCTGGGCTATTGCTTGCTTGACCATTTACGAACAATAAACGACGACATTTGAAGTATTTTTTTTTGAATACGCGGCAGCGCCCATGACGAGAGAGAATGCAATTGCACTGCCATTTGATTGCGCTGCTTGTTCTCCTCGCAGGTCGCTGGAAACAAGCTTTAGCGTCAGCTTCTGGTGGGGCAAGAGGAGAGAGCTGCGGAGTGAACACGGCGTGTATACTGTCACCTAGCGCTGTCAGTGCGGGGACTTACAGTAGACAAACCAAACTCGAAATGGAAGGCAAAATCACAGTGTGCGTTTCGTCCCTCTTGCCTCAGTTGTGTGCGCAGCATGAGGTAGGGACTCCAGACGGCGGTCTATCCTATGGCGTGCTGGTGGTGGCAGTGGTGGCGTGGGTACACATGCCAATGATGCTGCTGCTCTATGTCGGCTATTTCCTGCGATTGCACCTCCGGTTTTGTTGATACAAGGTGTGGTCCTGCTGTGTGCGGAAGAAGCGCCGACAGCAGGCTGAAGTCAAATTCGCCCAGGGCGCATGGCATGGAAGGCTCCCGCATGTGTATGCACCCAAAATTTCCGTGTTGCGGTGGCGTGGCTGCTTTGCCTGCCCCGCAGCTATGCGCGGGGTGTTAGTGTTGGGACCGTGAGGTGTGGAGGTTAGAGCGAGGCGATGCGATGCTGCGACGATGCCCAAAGAAGGTTCTGACGAACTGGCCTGTATCTTGAAGATGTGCAGCAATTGAAGTTGTCCTTCAAATTGGAGCCCCTCACACGCTTGCCGAGAGCCGCAGGGCCATAGCACCGCGCAACCAGCAGGCCGTGGACCAGAACCACTCCCTGCTTATCTCAATGGACCAGACGGGAGGCAGCAGGGCCGCTCAGAAGCGCCGCAAGAAGAAGAGCAAGGTGCAGCAGCAGCACGTGCAACCTTCGCCACCAAATTTGAAAGCAGCAGCTCGGCAGTCTTCCAACGGCGCCACCCAACAGCGCACCGGCGGCAGCGGCAAGGGCAGCGGCAAGGGCAGCGGCAAGGGTAAGGGTAAGGCTCGAGCCGATGCTCAACCCTCCCACCAGCCACAGCAGAGGAAGCGGCCCCGAGAGAGCGACAGCGATGACAGCGATGGCGCCCTGTTGGAAGAGGAGTACTTCAGCAGCGGCGGCGATAGCATCGGCGGCGGGCTGGGCAGCGATGCCGATGCCGCCAAGGCAGGGGGGGCAGCGTCTGCTGGAGCGGGTGAACCGGGCAAGAGGCGGGTGGGGCGGGAAGGCGGCGGCGGCAGGCGGGGAGGAGCCCCACAGTACGTGGTGACGGCGGACCCGAAGGATGACTTGGAGAGGATACTACTGCAGCTGAGGGCGCACGACATTTGTGCGGACCCCGCACTGGACAGCGGCGTTAAGGCACGCCAGATGCTGCAGTGGATGATTGCACCTGTGGTAAGTGGAACCGATGCTCATAAACTCAGCACAAACTGTGCTGTTGTGGGTGGCATATGGTTGGTACCGTGGTCGTGCAAATGTGGACATTGACGGTCATGTGCATGTACGCATTCGGAGTACATAGCACTCAGTGCCTGAGCAATTACCTGGGCCAATCCCCTTAGGTAATACTCCACGTGACTCAAAACTAAGTTCACGTCCATCGTTGTTTTGCATTGTTAGCTATAGTACCCGCGAAGGTAAGCAAACAGTAACTTTTGAAGTGGCTCTCAATATACATCTTCTGTGGCTTTCAACATGGGTCAGCATCTGCATGTATGGCGTGTTGAAAACCAAAGTAGAAAACTCTGTCGAGTTGTCACCATGGGTGGAGCAATGCTATCACGGGCAGTTGTCCACATGGGTTCAAAGCCATGCAGCTTCCACACTACACACGCCGGTCAGGGCCCTTGCAGGCCAGGGATGCTCAAGGGTATGTAATGCGCAACACACATGTGCTTAGGTGTCGCTGCCAACGCTCGTGGGTGGTGCCGTGGGTAGGCTCACACCTTAAGTTCAATACCGCCTTCTTCCCAAGTACTTCAACTAGTTACCCAGCCCAATTATATCGAGTGTTTACTTTGGCATTTAGTTTGGCGGTTCCAACAAAACTTAACCACCCAATAGGTTGTTTTGCGTTGTCAGCTTTGGTAAGTGCTGGGGTGAACTGCCCCCACAGTAGTGCCCCCCCTTAATTTTATGGATTCAACAGGTATGATGAAATGGGTCCAACTACTTGGGAACAAAGCGGTATAATCCTACTCCAAGCAAGCACAAACAGCACCACGGCGGCCCTCTGGCAGGGCGCCAAAGCATTGTGAGCAGGTGTGCTGTGCGCGCCATGCACAGAGCTGTTGTGGACCGCTGGTACATGACTTGGACGTGTCTGACAGCTACTACTGTAGTATGACACAGCTTATGTGGCAGCACCCGTCATTTTTTTCTTCAATGCCACACATGGTACATGCGCCATTACATGTATATGCTTAGACGTATGCTACAGTAGTACTTCAGAAGTATCCTGTAGTTGTATAAACACATCGCGTAGTAGGATATACTTCCGAAGTATTTTTTTTGCAACATGGTCTGCAAGATTGCGGCTGGCACATACATTGTACCTGAAGTGTTATACTACGCAGTGCCTTCAGGTGAAATCCTTCCCCTGTAATTACCAATGTGTGAGAGTGCCCTTTGTCGAACATTAGCAAATACCTGGCAGAGGTTACGTTCTCATGAGCGAGAAACCCAAGCTTGCTACCCAGGCACCCCCTTCCCTTGCTGGTAAAATGGTCCCAATCGATTTCTGACACCGGCAGTGCAATTGCTGCTGCACGCAACACCGTCTTGCGCCACTCGCACACTCTTGAATGCGCACACATGGGTGCTGCAGCCTGAGGTGACTCATCCCACCCCCATGTCGTCAATACCTACCCCACTTTTGTGTAACAGGACGTGAACGTGTTTTACGCTCGGTACTGGGAGGCGTGCCCTCTGCTGGTGCGCCGCGGCGGCTTCACGGGCGCCGCCACCGTCGCTGCCGCCCCCCCCGGCCCCACAAAGAAGAAAGGCAGCGGCGGCGGCGGCGCTGCGCCCAACTACTACAGCGGCTGGCTGTCGACGGCAGAGATACGGGAGGTGATTGTGCACCAGGCGTTGCACTACGGGCGCGACCTCGACGTGACAAACGTGGTCGACGGGCGGCGCGTGACGCTGAACCCTTCGGCGCCAAGGGCCGGTGCCCCTTCGGCGCCAAAGGGTGCTGCTGCGGAGGAGGGAGAGGAGGCGGTGGGCGCGGCGGTGGACCCCGAGTTTGTGTGGGCTAGCTTTGCGAGGGGTTGCTCGCTGCGCATGCCCTGCCCGCAGAAGTACTGGTGAGTGGTGCGTGATTTGCTGGCGCTTGTGCGTTGCCGGAGAGCGTTGAATTGCGTATTTTAATGTAATTCTACTACACTCCACGAATTGTGTTATAACTGCTGTATACATTGCGAGGGGCTGCTCCCTGCGCACACCCTGCCCTCAGAAGTGGTGGTGAGCGGTGCTTGCTTTGCTGGCGCTTGTGTCTTGCCAGAGGGTACTTCTAGCAGTGTTTAATTGCTCATTTTCTTATTCACCACTTCAGTATAATCACTGTACTGAACATGTATTTATAAGGTACTTTGCGCGGGGCTGCTCCCTGCGCATGCCCTGCCTCCATAGGTACTGGTGAGTGGGCGGTGCTTGCTTTGCTGGCAGCTGCGTCGTGCCAGAGACTTTTTTGAATGATGCACCTCACGAGGACTTCTGTAGTATTTACTACCTAACTTCATACTTGAAGTACCAATATGGTATGTTACAATTACTGTGTACTCTGCACGGGGATGCTCCCTGCGCTGCCCCTAGAAATACTGGTGCTTGCTTTGCTGGCAGTTGTGTCTTGCCAGAGAGTATTTGAATTGTTATTTTCTTGTTTATTACCACATATCGGTACAATCACTGTATAAGGAACTGTGCGCGGGGCTGCTTCCTGCGCATGCCCTGTCCCCAGAGGACTGGTACGCGGGCGGTGCAGGCTCTGCTGGAGTTTCTGCCTTGTCAGAGAGTATTGAATTATGTATGATGTACTTCTTGAAGTACTTCATGTATTTATTATGTTATATAAAATTGTACTTCAAAAGTACCTCTGTAGTTACGTATGTAGTTGCTGTATCCTTTGCGCGGGCTCCCTGCGCATGCCCTACCCCCAAAAGTACTGGTGAGCAGGGCATGCGTGCTCTGCTGGCGCTTTGCATATTGCCAGAGAGTATTTCAGGTATGTACTTCGAGTAGGTGTCTACTTCGTAGTATTGCCAAGGTACACAATTTTTTATTATTTATTTTTTAAAAAGTGTGTGCCTGCCTACAGAGGGCTTAGGTGCCCCGCAGCAGTCAAGCACGGCACCAGCCTACTGCGCATAGCCAAAGCACCACATGCCTGAAGAAGTAGCACCCTTTTGTTTTCTTGACAGTGGTTACCCAGGTCGATTACTTTTTGACACCAAGAAACTGGGTGGGGGGGTAGGGTGGGGGGGTGAGTTGGTTTGGGAGCCGTGTAAACATTCACTACTGTGTGAAATTGATTTACTCTGGCACTTACTGTACCTAGCCGACAGTGCAATGCAATGTTTGGGGTACAAATCAACACCAAACAATAATTAAACTAGTCGACCCGGGCAGACACAACCATGTTGTTGTCAATTACAATTCGAAAAACAGAAACTTCTCAATTTTCTGTTTGTCTATAATTATTTTCTATTTTGTTTTGGCTCTATATACTTACTTTATTTTATCTTACTTCGAAGTGTTTAGTTGTTCACCCAGAATGGGAAAGTGTAGTGTTAAGAGACAGGATGAACTCAGCACAGTTTACCTGTTGTTGATTTGGAAAGCGGAGTTGAAGAAAGACTGCCTTTTTACTGCCTCATACGAACCTCATCTCCACTCCAAACCGAGATGGGGAGGGGGGCGGGCGCACCAGCCTGTACATGATACACCATGACTTTGCACACTGGGTACCTGCACTTACTTGCTAACACTAGTGCAAGAAGTGACTAATAACCCTGCTACTTGCTGTGACGTGCTGCAGTGACAAGGTGCATGCGCTTCAATGCCATTAAAAAAATACCTCAAGAAGTATGAAATCACCCTGCACTTTGCTGTGACGCCGCGGCAGCGACAAGGTGCACCCACTTCACTGCCAATAAATATTTTTCATTACCCTGCACTTGATGGTATTAAATTACCCTGCACTTTGCTGTGCTGCAGTGACAAGGTGCATGCGCTTCCATGCCATTAAGTACTTCCAGAAGTGTGAAAACACCCTGCACTTTGCTGTGACGCCGCTGCAGTGACAAGGTGCACGCGCTTCTGGCCAGCCTGGAGGAGGAGTGGGGGTGCATGGTGGGCGCTAACGTGTACCTCACGCCCCCCGGCCACCAGGGCTTCGCCCCACACTACGATGACATCGAGGCATTCCTGCTGCAAATCGAAGGTGCGTTTTACACGCTTTAGAGGTACACTTCAGAAGTACTTCGAAGTACATTCTTTACATTAGGTGCATAAATCACCCCATGGGTTTCGGCCTGGCATTTTGCCCCAGCCACAGCGGCATCTGGGTTTAGCAACCTTTTAGGTCTCTTCATTGTAAACTCAAAAGCTGTAGCAGCATGTACTTGAAGTAGGTGTACTTCTATAGTTGATGCTGCGTGCGGTTCATGCCGAGGAGGAGGTTCTCTGCTGCAGTCTGAAGGCAGCACGCCAGCTGCCGTTGGGCTTACCTTGCATCAGCATGCTCTACAGCTCGGCCTCTCTTTTAGGCATACTGCACTGTGAGCACTGGGATCCATATCCTTCAAGTACACCACAATTACATACTTCTGAAGGATTGAAATACGTCTACACAAGAGAGCTTCAGTCACGGGGTTGCGTTGGTTTCGCAGCCTCCACTGCAAGTGTGCCGCAGTTCCACCATCGACTGCCTCCGCACCCAACAGAGGTGGTGCCGAGGCCAGTCCGCTGGATGTCCGCCACACGATGTTGCCAAATACTTGTGCTGTAGAAGTAGGTGTGCAACCCAGCGCTCGGCACGGCAGCTGCGCTCGGCAACGCCGCTGAAAAAGAGTCTTGTTGCCGCAACAACCACGTGCTACCGTTTTTTTTTGTACCGCTACCAATGACGGTACATACCGGTAGTATTAGTACACGGAGCATGCCATTTATGTGAAGTACTTTTGCTTATTTGCGGTCGTGGGCGTGCACGAGCCCATGTCGTGCATGCCAGACCGCGCACTGGTGGCCATGTCAAATCTGATGGTGTATGTATACATGCAGGCACAGAAAGTGCTGGCGGTCAGGCCTGGGCCGATGGCAGACTAGGGCTCGACCTGCCAGGGCAGGTCGTACAAGACGTGTTTGGTATTTGATTATATACTCCTGAAGTACTTCGTACGTACACATTATTGTTGTCCCCTGGGCGGACACCTTATATGGGGGGCGCGTTACGTTAGGAGCCACTTGAACAACTTCTATGGATTAAGTCCTAGCTTTTTTTACCGTAGCTGACAACACGAAGCATTTCGGGGAGTAAGGCATTTGGGACGCACACACAGTATACTTCGTGGCATATACTTCTTATAACTGCAGTGGCATGTTTCGTGAAGTACTTCGAGATATACATGTATCCACTATGTAAATACTGTGTGTATTCCCCGCATACGAAAAGCACTTGCTAAAGCGGGGTGCGCCTCTAACAAATCTTCACTCTGCTGCACCACAGGGTCCAAGAGGTGGAAGGTTTACGCACCCGCAAGCGCAGACGACACACTGCCCAGGACCAGCAGTGAGAACTTGGTAAGCAGGGCACCGCTTAAGAAACCCCCAAAGGGTGCTAAGCCCAGATACAGCCCTGGCCGGGGGAAAAACGCCGAAGCCCATGCGGTGATTTTGTCAACCTGCAAGCACCAGATAGTTCCACACCTACATGGCCGGCCTTGAGGGCTCAGCGTGTGCTGTGTCTTGTGGCAACCGCACATATCTGGTGTTGGCCAGGTGGATAAATCACCCCCGTGCTTCGGCCTGGCAGTTCGTTAGGCCATGATGCGTCGACATGAGTGTGCATCCCGGCGACATGGTGACCCCATTGAAGTGCTGTTACGGGCGCCGCCGCTGTCGCCACTGCGCACTCACTCAACCGCAAGCCCCCGCAGCACCCACCACCGCCTGGGCCGGCTGACAAGCATGACCCAGCTGGTGCTGTTCCGGCACCCCTGGGGTAAGAGGGGTCGAGAGAGAGGCCCTTCCCCCTTTTTACACCCTACTTGCGGTGTGGTTATGGTCACCGCCACTGCCGCTGCTGCATTACCATGTTGTGTGCTGCGCAGACTGCAGAGCAGGTGGCAGAGCTCGGCGAGCCGGTCATTGACACTGTGCTGGCGCCAGGAGACCTGCTGTACTTCCCCCGGGGCTGGGTGCACCAGGCGGTCACAGTCGCTGGCGGCCCGCCCAGCCTGCACCTCACTGTCTCCTGCTACCAGGTACACTTGGCACCGTAGCCTGCTAGCAGTTGTGTTCATTTGTACATGCATAGACATACACTGTACTACTTGAATACCATACTACTTGTGGTATAGACTATGCAACAACCCCAGCACCCGGGTACCTTACCTTTGAGCCACTCCAAAAAGTACTACCACTGTAGTAAAGAAGTGATGTACCTGGTACCGTAGAGTGTACCACAACTGACAACACAAAGGAATGTGCGGGGTAAGTGACCTTTGCAGCCACCACAGCAATGGTCCGAGCAGTTGAGCCAGGCACCTACTGAAAGACTAGATGGCACTCTGTCCGCTGGTACTCTACACGGCAGCGCCTAGCACCCACAGCTCTGCGTGCAGCCTCTCCGCGCTGTGCTCGCATCACACTGTGCCTTCCTGCACCAATAACCGACCCCCCCGGTCCCCACCGCTTGTGCTGCCGCTGCTGCTCCTCCCGCCCGCCCCTGAATCCCCTCCCGCCCTGCCGCCGCCCTGCATCGCTTCCGTTGCGCCTCCCACCCGGTATGTACCGCTGCCGCTGCTGCCGTCTGCTGGTGCTACGCTCTGCCTCACACCCTACATTCCCTGTGCACCGCTGCCGCCGCTGCTGGCCGCCGGTGCTGCACTCTGCACTACACCCCTCTGCGCTGCTGCCACTGCTGCCGCCCGCCGGTGCTACGCTCCGCGCTGCATCCTGTGCACCACTGCCGCTGCTGCCGTCCGCTCGTGCGCTGTGCCGTGCACCCTACGTCCCATGTGCACCGCTGCCGCTGCTGCTGTCCACCGATGCTGCTCCCTGCCGCGCTCTGCCGCGCACACTGCACCCCCCATGCACCACCGCCGCTGCTGCCACCCGCCGGTCTGCACTCTCCACTGCGCCCCCGCGCACCACCGCTGCCGCCGCTGCCATCCACTGGCACCACCCTCTGCTGAGCGCACGCCAGGGCAACTGCTGGGCGGACATGCTGGACACGCTGGTGCCCATGGCGCTGGCGGCGGCGGCGGAGCGCCACTTGCCGCTGCGCACGGGCCTCCCTCGTGACTACTTGAAGTACGTGGGAGTGGCGGCCGGGGAGATGGGGGACGCTGACCCGCGGCGGCAGCAGTTTGTCGCAGCCATGAAGGAGAAGGTCAGACAAAAGTTTAAAAAACAGTCGGCCAGGGCCTGGTGTGCTCCGCACTTCGAAGTAGTTCTCTAAATCCTGGCCCATTTTCTGTGCAGGAAAAAGATCACAATGGCATGTAGGGCATTGCGTGGCAAGTACGAATGCACGAACATCTCGGCCCAACTTGCAAATACAAGGAGGAGGTCACAACGATAACATGGCATGGCAGCAGTTTGTCGCGGCCGTGAAGGAGAAGGTCAGAACCAAAGTGGAACTATTGGCCAGGGCCATGGCACAGCCAGCACTTGAAAGTGGTTCACAAAGGCGTGGCCCATTTTTTGCACAGGAGGAAGGTCACACAAAACCCGACAGACATCGAGGGCGTTGCGTGGCAACTGCAAATCCAACAAAATCCAGGCCCTTCTGTTCACAAGGAAAAGGTCACAACGATAACATTGCATGGCAGCAGTTTGGCGGGGCCGTGAAGGAGCATTTCAGGACGAAAGCTAAACAATCGGCTAGGGCATTGCGTGGCCGGCAGTTAGAAGTACAGGTTTGGGGGAAGTACAGGCTCATGGTCTGAACTGGAAAAGTGCAGCACGAAATGACGAGCACTTGTAAAGGGTGTTGTGTAGCAGCTGAATCCACCAAAATCCAGGCCCTTTTTTGTAATGCAAGAGGTAATCATGAACACCCACCCATGAACTCTTAGGGCCAGTATGAGCTGGTAGAATCCAGGCTTATGTTGGACTGATGTTGCCTAGCCTTCACTTTGCAGTCCCCCTTCAGGGATGCCCCCCACATTGCATCATCACGAGTATCAGAGGCAAACCCACCGGTAGCTTTTCTTGTACTGTGTGCTCAAGCTGACATCTTGTTGAACTAAATTGCTCAGCACGCATCAGCACGAGTATCCCGAGGCCAACCCACTGGTAGCTTTCCTGGTACTGTGCGGCCTGGCTGATACTGTTATTGAAACAAAAACTGTTGCTCAGCAGCGGTATTTGCGCGCCTAAGGACTCGCCATTGCTGCCCCCCCACATGGTTGGAAAAGCACGCTGGAACTGCTTCATGTGCGGTCAGAGCGTGCAAGTCTCTGTCAGGTGGACCCAGGAGATGCTCTCAAACCATGCTGTCTGCAAACACCTGCGCTACAGCTTCTTCTCTTCCCGCCTCTGCCGCAGCCTCCGACGCCAGCACTGTCTGGTGCCGCCGAGCCTGCTGGCCGCTTCCAGAGTAGACGACCGTGGTGATGCTGGCACCGCCACAAGCTGACTCTTATCTGTGCCGCGCCGCCGCTGCTGCCGCCGCTGGCAGATGAACCTGGTGATGCTGGAGGCGATGGAGGCTGTCGATGAGGCGGCGGACCTTATGGCGCGGCGCTTCATAAGCGACCGCCTGCCGCCCGTGCTTCACGAAGACGAGGCAAGTACACGCGCTTCGCAAAAGCAGAAGCTATTTTATACTGCTGTAGTACTTCAAGAAGATGTATCATGACATTGGTGTTGATGGTGCTTGAACAGTTGTAATTTGACCTGCCGGGCCGGTGCAGGTGTTATTGCAAGTGTGGCTCGATTGCTGCTGTTTTCTCGCAACCCAACGGCACGCGCGCAGATGCCATGTGGATGAGACAGTGTGCTGCCCGGCGCGCGCCGCAGCTGCAAGCGGTGCCGACAACCACATACTTTAGAAGTACCACACTACCAGCCCTTGTTGCTCTAGGTTCTTCAAAGTTGTGGGTATGTGTGCATACGCTGCCGGGCATGTGCCACCGCCACGAGGGTGCTGGCATGTGTGGCATGTGGAGGTGGGCTCTTACATGCCCGCAAGCGCAAGTAATAAACTACAGAAGTATTGTGTAAACAGGGCCTGTGCCAGTCTTTGACCACTGTTTTCACCAGTCCCACCCTCTCCCCACTCTCTGACTTGGAATGAAAAGGTCGGCACACATCTGATGCCCTGCTCACACCCAGCAATAGGCGCCATGCCCACAGGACGCCGCCCGCTCACCCAGCTCTGCTCGCACTCATTTGTCCGCAGGAGGAAGCTACCGTACTTCAGCTGCCGGCGCCCAAGTGGACGGGCCTGGCGCGCCTGCGCTGCGTGCGCAGGGGAGTGGCGCGCCTCGTGGTGGAGGACGGCATGGCGGTGCGTCACCAAACTTCAATTGTTGAACTTCAACTGTTGAACTTCAACTGTTGAACAGCACGTTTCACTGCTGAGCGCGCCCTGGACGTCCGCGGCAGCTCAACCGCCCACAACCATTCAGGCTGTTATCCTTGCCAGCTGCACTCATACTTATACTACTAGTAGTAGATATAACCTTCGAGGTGGCCTGTGCTACAGCAGTACTGGACAGTACTACGTACCGGTGGGTAGTACTTAAAGTACTTCAGAAGTATATACTTCGAAGACACCGGAAATAGTATACCGAGCTGTATACTACTGTAGTACTACCGGTACGTGTATATGTACCGGTGCGCACACGACCCAGTGCCTCTAAATCAGTAAATACATCAATTGTGCACTGGCGCAAACACTGCTCTTGCTGGCGCAAGCCCTCACTTCTTATTATGCATACCGCGAAGGAGGTGTTCCTTCCTGTGGCTGGCGCGTGCGCTGGGCTGCTGGAGGCAAGGGGCGTGCTGCATCCATGGTCTGTCAGTAGCCGTTTGCCGTGCCACAGCTCTGTGGGCCCGGCATCTCCCAAAGCTTGTACCACCGATGAACAGTAAGCCTGAGACTGCGCTCCTGCTGCCACCGCTGCTGCCGCCGCCGCCGCCGCTGCCGTCACCGCTGCTGCCGCCGCCGTCGCCGCCGCCGCTGCCGC
>JAULBY010013491.1:0-22472 GCA_032358315.1 Ophiocytium majus | reverse complement strand
GGGGGGGGGGGGGGGGGGGGGGGGGGGGGTACACCTCCCCACCGCAGCGCAAGCACTGCAGCGCGTCTGACTTTTCTTAATGGTTGTGAGGCATGGGAAGGGGTCCTGGGCGGGAGGAGGGAGAGGAGAGCAGGGGGGGAAGGGCGGGTCGCGCCCTGGGTTGTGAGTAGTGCTGCCTTGCCGCAGTCTCGTGGGTATGTAAGTAGTCCTCGGCGCCGCGCATCGGCAGTGGCAGTGCGGGGGCGTGCACACCGTGTTGGTTTATCTGGGGCTTGGCAGGCGCCGCACACAAGGCGGCTACACTCCAGCCGCGTCGCATCGTAGAGAGGAACACACATCACACTCCTGCCATTTCTAATTCGCACGGACCTGCGGCCTCTGCCGTGTGCAATGCACAGCCGCTGTGCGGACACGCCGCCCGCACTACGCGCCCTGCCTACCCGTGGCTGGGGTCATGCCCACTGGTTTGTGGCGCCACGAGCATGACAACCTTGTTTCCTAGCGCAACATGCTGGCCCTGGCGGATGGCAGGCAGCGTGACAAGCTCCGCACGCCGTCCAGGGTACACATGGCCGTCATGGCAGCTCTCGACGAATTCGTCGTGGCCCAGCACATGTGCGGGCAGCGTTGCTCTGCAGACGGGTGCAGCATCCCTGTCCGCGAGAGGGACTTGGCGGTGCCCGTGAGGGTGCAGGCACAGCAGTGCGAGCCATCAGCAGCCCTCGGCTTAGGTCACCTGTAGGTGTTGGAGTGACCGCAGCACAGCATCATCGTGTGCACCGTGTAGGTGCGGGAGTGGCCAGCTGCCGTTCAATGCTGGCATTTGCATACGCTGAGGGGGTCCGCTCACGCCCACAAGCACGCGGTGCACACCCGTGGGCCTGGTGCAACCACACGCGAACGGCGACGGGCGGGCACCTGTAGGAGCTGGAGTGGCCCAGCCTGTTGGGTGCATGCGCAAGTGCCAATGCATTGCACACAGGCAAGGGGTAGTAAGGGGGAGGCAGGCATGCATGCCACATGCACGCAGGCATAGACGGGCAAGCTGGGCCCTGAGAGTATCATGGACAATGTGCTGCTCTGCAGAGGTGCTGCTATCATAACTACACAAACACAGGCACATGCTTTTTTGTTTTTACACAGTACCATCTTCATCGCCGTTTCTGTGATCAAGCTGCTGGTCATGGGCTGGCTTTGCGTGCGCGCCTACGCACCATTCAGGAAGATTGTTCTGAACAATGTCTTTGTGCAGAGCTATGACAAGAGTGGGAAGGCGAGCCCGTCTGCACGGGAGGCAAGCGCCGGCACTGGGAACCCTGCAGGTCCAGTACGCGCTACTGTGCGCAGCTCAGCTAAAAGCTCTGGAACCAGCGGCCGGGAGTCCTGGCTGTAGCCGCTGCTGCAGGCGCTGCCACCATCAGCTGCTCGTCTGTTACTATTGCCATCCAGCCACCAGCGCCAAGCGGGCCGGGGCTGCCGCAGGACGGAGCTGCAGCTATCGCTGCATTAATTTGGATGTGTGCCGGTGCATGCTTGCTGCATCCGAATGCCTGAGACTTCGTACAATTGCGTTGCCGTCGCCTGTCAGAGCAAGTGTCTCGCCGCACAGTGGCGAAACAGCCGTAAAGCCTCCACACTGTGAGTGGCTGAGACCGGTGCGATTTGGTTCAGGGGCGAGCTTCTACATGTGCAGCCAACATGGCGCAGTTACACTATGTAGTTGCCTCAAGCGGGTGAGCCCCGCTGTCGAGCCACTGCTACCTCAGCGCGCCCCACACGTTTCAGCTTCGTCGTTTGATAATAAAGAAACCCTGCGCAGACGCCTTCTTGGGAATACATTCATGAACCAAACAAAATGAGTGCTGCCTTCTCTTTACTGCGCACGCATGATACTCTTGTTCAAGCAGGGCCCCAATTTGCCCGTCTGTGCCTGCACGCATTTAGCAAACCGCAAGCGTGCCTTTACCTGCCCATTTGTGCCTGCATGTGGTATGTGCGTACGCCACCGCTGCTGGCACCATACCCTCCGGGCGGATGGCGGTCATTGACGGGTCCTGGTGCGACGTGTGGCGCATAAATACCCTTCCCAGCCCTCTCCCGTACTACCCTCTGCTTGTCTGCAATGGTTCGGCACCTCCAGCAGCCGCGTGCTGGCCACTCCAGCCCCTACAGGCGCCCGCCACTCCCCTTTGCGCACTGTGTAGTGGCACCAGGCCCCCGGGCGTGCGCCGTGTGTGCTCGTGAGCGGACCCCCCAAGCGCATTCAAGTGGAAGAAACCTAGAAGGTTGCTAAGACCAGATAATGCCTTGGCTGGGGAAAAAACGCCAGGCCGAAGCCTGTGGGGTGACTGGTGAAAGGACCCGTTTTTGCCTGCGCAAGCGTCTAAACGCCCGAGGAGCGAACGTGCTCAGCAGGGCAACAGTGCGTCGCTGCACTGTGCTCACTCTCGTTTGCTGCAGGCCCCCACGGGCGCACGCCACCAGGGCGCACGGGAAGGCTGCACAGTAGCAGCCCGGCCCGCACCCCAGTGCCCAGCAGTTTGCCAAATACCGCCCGCCCACCCGGGGGTTCTTGTGGCCCCTTGCTCCCTTGCGCGCCGTTTTGTGCGCGGGGCAGCAGGGTTGGTGCAGCCTCGGGGTGAGCACGGCTTTGCCCCCAACCCACTGTCTCAGATGCGACCATGCTGTCGCTCCTCCAGGGCTGTCCATCATGCACCGCACGAGGGAACTGCACGCGCGCCGAGCGCCACCACTGACGCGCGCACCTGGTAGGCCGCTGCCATGCAGTGCACGCGCGCGCAAGGCATGCCACGACAGACAGTCTGCCGCAGCCAACTCATGCTGCATCAGCTGCATGTAGCAGGTGGGGGCCCGTGCGCCTGCCAGTGCCTGGTTCCCAGGCCCGTGGCTCAGGTCACCTGTAGGTGCTGGAGTGACCACATGGCAAAGTCATCATGTTTGCATGTGCACCGTGTAGGTGCCGGGGTGGTCAGCGCTGCCGTTCACTGCTGGCACTTGCACGCGCTGGAGGGATCGGGTTACGTGCACACATGGCACACCCGGGGGCCTGATGCCACCACCGTCAGCGTTGAGGGGCGGGAACACAGACAGGCTGGTATGGCGACCGTATTGTGCGCACATAAGCGCCAATGCATTGCACGGTAGTAGAGGGGAGGGCTGGAATGGGTATTTGTGCGCCACACAGCACGCCACTGGGAGGGCCCAAGGGTATGGTGCCAGCAGTGGTGGCGTACGCGCATACCACATGCAGGCGCAAGGGGAAGGTAGAGGCAGGCACGCATGCCAAATGCTGGCAGGCAGAGACTGGCGAGCCGGGCCCTAGGGCATCATGCATGCGCAGGCCAACAGCAACGGAAGGGCAGCACTCATTTGTTTGGCCATGTATTCCGCAGAAGGGGTCTGGATGGGATCTCGTTACTACCAAACGAAGGGGCTGGAGCGTGCGCAGGGTGATGAGGTAGCAGGGTGGGACAGGGGGCTTCGCCCACTTGAGGCACCTACACAGTGTAACTGCGCCATGTTGGCTGCACATGTAGAAGCGCGCCCCTGCGCCACATCGCACCGGTCTCAGCCACTCACAGTGTGAAGGCCCTCCACTGTTTCGCCACTGTGCGGCAAGCCACTTGCTCTGACCGGCAACGGCAACGCAATTGTACGACGGTCGCAGGCATTTGGAAACACCAAACATGCACTGGCACAAAACACATAAGTTGGTGTGGCGACTGCGGCTCCGTCTTGCGGCTGCCTCTGCGCGCTTGGCGGTGGTGGCTGGGCAGCAATGACAGATGAGCGGCTGCTGATGGCAGCGCCTGAGGCAGTGGCTACAGCGAGGACTCCCGGCCGCTGGCTTCGGAGCTCTTAATTGAGCTGCGCATTGAAGCGCGCACTTGGCCCCCCGCGGCGTTCCCCGTGCGGGCGCTCGCCTCCCGTGCAGACGGGCTCGCCTTCCCACTCTTGTCATAGTTCTGCACAAAGACGTTGTTCAGGACAATCTTCCTGAAGGGCGCGTATGCGCGCACGCACAGCCAGGCCATGACCACGAGCTTGATCACACAGACAGCAATAAAGATGTACTGGTCGACGGCGAGCGGGTGGCAGCGGCGGTGGCAGCGGCAGCGGCAGCGGTGAAACCGAGTCAGGCACACTGGCTTTGTCATGCGTGATGTGACGGATTTCGTGCATGATACTTAAAAGTACGAAGTGAGCGTGTCTGAAGGACAACTGTTGGATGTCAAACCGGGGCCACCCGGGGAAAGCCTAGGGGGGGGTGTTTCAACGGCCGGCTCGACACCGCACTGGCCACCCCTAATGGCTCTTTGTCAACGCCGGCCCAACAGTATCAGGAGGCACACTTGAGTTCTTCGGCAGCAACACACAAGTGCACTGAGAGCCGACGCTCACCCTGCCGCCGGACAGAGTTGGGCTGGCAACCAGCAGTTGCCTGAGCGGCACACAGCTGTGGTGGACCAGCACCGCCAGACCAAGCAAGAGTGCGCACAAAACACGGTCTGGACTGCGGACGCCCATAGCACACACCCCTCCCATCCCTATAGGATTGTGACCCCAGCCTGAAACGGAACCCTCCTACACATGCACGTGACGCCCATTTAAATAGGTGTCAGCCAGCAGGTGTGTTCGAAATCCCCGGACCCACAGTACGGCTTTCAGAACGCAAAAAAACGCATGTACAAAGTGGCAAGACCTGGGACCAATCCAGGGACCGGCGGTGTTGTCCGTCAGGGGCGGCAGGGATGGTAGGAACTCCACAATGCAGACCACATCTATGGAAGCTTGCACTGGCATTGCGGGCAACGTCATTTGCGCCTCACTCAGTGCCCAGCCCTTGTCGCGACAGGAGGAGCCCGAAAAACGCAGGCGCGGCTCACCTGCGTCGCCGTGGCCTTGGCGAACCTGCTCTCCATGACAGCCCACTCCATGCCCTGCACAAAGTACACCCTGCGCAGGCGGGGGCACAGAGTGGCAGTGCGCAAGCGGGGGCACAGAGTGGCAGTGCGCAGGCGGGGGCACAGAGTGGCAGAGATGGCCGGAGGGTGGGTGAGAGAAGCATCGGTGGACGTGATCGATGTGGCCTACACACCCGCGCCCATGCGGCACGCCTTCGGCGAGCTCTTCACTCCTCCCAGATGCACCCCCACCCACGGACATGAGTGGTCTGTGGAAAAGCACTGGACTCACCAGCAGCCCTCGTCGGTGGATGGCAGGCCATCCCACTCGACCCATACAGCCTGGTCGCCGTCGGCATCAATCTTTGTGTTGGGCGGCTTGCAGTCGGCGCTGACCACAAACCTGCGCCCATTCACAATCTGGTCGGATGTGGCGGACGCCTGCTTGTTTCTCATCCTGCCAAGGTGAAAATAGGGTTGCCGGTACAGTTGGGACCGTGAACATTAATACCCTGAAACAACGCGTTATCTTACGTTGCCGGTTTACCGTGACAACAAACTGTTTGCCCATGCGGTACGCGGTATCGAGAACGTGACATAACTATTGCCAAGAGCAGGCGGTATTTGGCGGTATTGCCCCCTTGGGACGCCATCCGCACCCCCTAGCGGTGGCCGCGGCATCGCCCCCCTGCTGCTCCGCGCCTTCTTCGTTCCCTCTCAGAGCTCACAACCGGGGAGCCGCATGTAATCGGGGCACACACGCACACTTGGTGGGCATGCGGTGGGGGAGGGGAGGGTACGGCTGCGGATGCGGCTGCTGCGGCAGCAGCGCCTGTCACGTCCGCTCGGGGTGCTGCTCCACGCTGTGTGGCAGCCATGCTCAGGGCGTAGCACACACAGCACGTACTGCCATGAGCCCTGGGCAAACACCGCCGGCCGTGATGGTGCAAACACAAGCTGTGCGGGAACGTGTTCAGGCTGCACGCATGGATCGCGGCAGCTGAGAGCAGACGGCAAGAGTTGCCCACTGCTCATCTTGTATATGCCTGGTGTGTCAGATTTCAAACTTCGCTGGTGCCCTACTACTAGTGGCCCCGGCGGGCGCATTTGGCGGAGCTGAACTTGGTCTGAAAAGTTGAAGTGGCAGACCAGCTTCAACAATCAACTCCAACAACCAAGTTGCACACCTCATAACTTCAAAAACCGTGAAATAACGTGAACACCAGCCGCATACCGTGATAGTAGCTGTTGCTTCACGTTCCCAACTCTAGTTGCCGGGCATGCATCGGACATGCGGGGGCTGGTGAAATGCCTGACAGTGTGCAGCAGAAGTGACATGCATACGCATACACCAGCAAGAGTGGCGGCGCTTGCACTAGCACGAGCGGAGGCCACAGTGCTGGTGCCGGATACTGCCGCTGTGCAGCGCTCCGTTCCAGCATCTACCCTCAACAGGTGAAGAAGCACACACCGGCCGAGCTGTCGCATGCCCTTGGCGGGGCAGGCCTAGCTAATGCCATGCATGCACCCTTGCTTGAGCCCAGCCGCCTTGCGGAGGTGCTTTTGCAGGTACTTTTTAAGGTGCGAGCGGGCGAAATGCGCACGTGGCCACTAGCAACCAGCTGTCATTTGACTGCAACACACGCAGTCCAACGCACCCAGCAACGCAGAGGGCTTGCCGCAGCTCAGGGTCTGTGCCAAATACATGATATCTCTGTCACTGGTACAGTGCCAAGACCAGCAGCAGCAAGCTTAGCTGCGGCAGGTTACACATGGTACTTCCGAAGGAGTACTTTGTTTAGGTGAGAGTATGCACAGTGCCGTAACGTGCTCCCCTACTGCAGCGCCTGGGGATTTGCTGGTTGCCCGGAGGTGCATTTTTGCACCTCCACTGATAGCGGCTAGCAATTGTGTGCCACAGCGTGACACGATTTGATGCTGTGTCACGCACAAGCCAGGCCGCCCGCACAATGGGCCTGGCCTGGCCCAGACGTGTGAAGCCCCTTGCGCACACACAACTCACCAGTCGTCGCTGAGCCGCAGCTCGTCTAGGAAGTCTGTGGACGGCAGCTCCACGTCGATGACGCGCTCGCCTTCTTCGAGAAACATCATGGACGTCGCCAGCTGGTACTGCTGCACGCTCTTGCGCCAGTAGTAGATGGCCGCATACCCCG
The DNA here is from genome assembly GCA_032358315.1 of Ophiocytium majus. Lineage (NCBI taxonomy): Eukaryota > Xanthophyceae > Mischococcales > Ophiocytiaceae > Ophiocytium > Ophiocytium majus. The sequence goes on along the minus strand of JAULBY010013491.1, from coordinate 15,373 downwards.
AGTCGAAGTTGCCCGTGTTGTTGAGCGCCTTCTCCACAATGTAGCTCCGCCCTGGTGGTGGCGGGAGTCGACACCGCGACCGGCACCCCACGCATGGTAGGTTGGCAGGGCATTAAAAGTCATGTGGTGGCGCGCTACGTGCACGCGCGTGTTCAGCACTTGCAGCCAGTGCGCCCGCTTGCGGTTCTGCCTGCTTGTTGCCGCCGCAAACATGCACAGTGTGCTCGCCATCGGCAGCCATGCGCGATCTGGTATTGGTGCCTGCCCGCACTCATGCACTCGCCATACGTGCGGGACTTCAGACGGTACTTCAAAAGTGCTGGTGGATGGACATGCACCCAGGTGCTGCTCTGTGCTAGCCAGCCCTGCGCATCCATGGTGCCACCCTTACCACCATGCCAGTGGTTGCAGGCCTGCAAACTCCTCTGCTCGGGCACTGCCAGCACACACGGCTGTAACATCGTCAATTATTTTCATTCGCTCTTTCGCATGCGGTACTTACCATTGTCCACAGCGCCCATCACCAGGACGCCCTTAGGGTTGTCCCCCATAGCCTTGGGCGCCCCAGATGGCCACATCGGTGACGCCATGTACCTGCATGGGGGCAGTCACCACAGCACCACAGTTTGGCAGAAGAGGCGGCCAGATGCTGGGTGACCATCCGTCCTGACACCACCTCAGACGTACCATGCTGCTTGGCGGGATGGTGAGCCCTACTGCAGCAGCAGCTGCCGAGCCAGCCACCAGGGCGGAAAGCCAGGAAGTGTGTGCTTCCCTACCCGGCAGTCACAAGTGTGCCTCCTGTGCTGCGGCACTTGCCAACGCACTCCCAGCTGCAAAGTATGTCCGTCACAGCAAGATATCAGCTGCAAAATGGTTAATGCTTTCGAGGCTGCAGTGTGCTGCACAGTCAGTGCTCCCCAGGTGGTGGAAGTGACCACCGCAAAGGCAGGGGGGCAATGGGGTGGGCAATGTCGCTGTGTGCATGACATGTGATAATGGCACACGCCCCGCTGCAGCTGCTTCCATCTTTGTGCATTGGGTTCAGTGCTGCGCGCATGTTGCATGCAGGCAGTTGCGACACCAAAGCACTGGGTGCCCTACCAGTACCCCACTAACTCGCTAAATTAAATGTGCCGTCGGTGGCGTTGTGACAAGTGGTGCCATGCCGCTTGTGTGCAGCAACACCATCGGTGATAATGATCAAAAGGAATCACGAGCCAGGCTTTGTGATCAGAAGTACCTAGAAATTTGTGAACGCCCGTGCGCCTGCATAAACTTTTGCCCTCCAGGTGCCCCCGCACCCCACAAATCAGTTTTCCTGTGGGGAGAAACGGACCCGGCCGGTTTGAATCTGGCACTCCTATTCAACTGTATGTTAGCCATGTGACGAGCTGTCTGCCTACGCTTCCTGTGAGGAAGCTATAGTCTGAGAAGTGCAGGCAAACGCTTTCCTGGCATTGCTTGGAGGTGCGTTCAGTGCCCCATTCAGCCCCGCTGCCTCGCTGCGGCTGGATGCGCCTACCGGAGTGCCGTGTGCACGCCCTACGCTGAGTCCAGCTTCCGCACGACCTCCTGTTGGCGGTACAATAATCCTGTTCTGATGTGCGTCGGCGTCTCGCACCGGGAGCCACTCAAGTGTGATTCACAGACTCGGAGCGGTTTGCCAAGGCTCTGCCGTCAAGCAGCTCGTACCTGACCAGCACCTCAAAGTCAAGATCGTCAAGGTTTGAGGGGTGGAGTTTGGAGGCGGCGGTGACATTGCTGCCGTCCTCCCAGTAGTCGGAGTAGGTATTGACGCGGAACTTGCGCAGCTCGCCCACCGTGGTCAGAGCGTAGGTGGTGCGACGCAGGCCTGCAGGCACGGCAGCACGCACAACACAGCCGGGCGCCACTCAAAGATGTGGCATGCGTTTAAAGGTTGGCCAAGGGGCCTCCCGCCATCGCTTTCGGCAGCCCACTCCCTGAAACATCATGCTGGAGTGAGGAGAGAGGCCATGATCATTTCAACGTTCTAAAGGGCATGCATATACTAAGAGTAATACTTCAAGGTTCTTCGAGGATACAGAAGTGTACCGGTATGAGATGAAGTACCGTCAATATCGGGGCATAAGACCCCCCCCCAGTATGACCCCCCCAGATGGGAACCCCCCGGTTAAATGGACGAGGGGCGTCTGGCAGCAAGACCGGGGGCCACCTCTATTGAAATGTATGAAGAATAGGAAAATGTAGTACAAGACCCCCCCCGAAAAAGAACCCCCCGGTGGTAGCGACGGCTAGTGCTCAGCAAGACAACGGGGGGGTCTTGTACCCCAATATCTGTGGCGCCTTGGAGCGAGGAAGCCCGGTGACCGCAGGTGTCTGCCGCGTGTACACACGCGCCACAGCTGCGCAGTCGCAAGGCTCCAATGTGTCATGCTCAACCTGCCCCTGCACCTGCTCTTGCACGCCCGGCGCAACACGGCATCGCACACGCACCTGACGACGCCACCCCACTGACGATCGACGCTGGGTCCCACTGCATGCCATACAGGTCGGGGGAGCCTGGCGCGACGATGATGTATGCCGTCGAATTCAGCAGGACTGCGTACTCATCCTGGGCATGTGGCGACGAGCGGCAGGGCACACCAGCACAATGCCATGGCATACTGGATTTATGATGGAACCAGCTGGTAGAGTTATGCCAAACAGTAGTATAATCACAGCCACTCGGATGATGTAAGTAGTGATGGATCACAGCATATGGCGATTTTCATCATACACCGTACCACGTACTTCCAAATTATACAAACACGGCGCATATTGTGATACTCATCTACAGACGTCTGTTTGCGGCGTATGCACCGTAAGTCGCGTTGTTGGGCGCAGAACTACGCCATACCTTGTACTACATACTTTGAAGGAATACAATGTATGAAGTATGTTACATGCCCTGACCGACCACGAAATCACACTGCATATACTTCACTTGAAGTATATAATAATCATATCACGGGGTCAAAGTTTTTAGTTCTGCCGGGGAGCAGGGGAGAGAGCTCAGAGTTTTTTTTACTGCAACAGGTACTTTCGTTGAACCGTGGCTGCCGCGATCGCCTGGCGGCGGACAGCAGGTGCTTATGCGGGTTCCACGCAATGCAAACGCTGGTAAATGAGGTCTCATACTCTTATACTGTGGCATGCAAGGTGGCCGGTCGTGTGAACGCTGCACCAGCTCGCACCGGTGGACAGCTGCGTGCGTTGCTGGACGTCTTAACAAGGCCACAGCTGCTCCGACGGCGTAGGGGTGGTAGGCGGCAGCAGTAGCATCAGAACGGAAGAAGCTACAGCGATACTAAGCTCATGTCGAAGCACGTTTGCACCTGGTAGTGCACCCCTGTGCTGCGCCCGTCGCCAGCGCACCTTCCTCGCAGCCAATCTGCCGCATCTTCGATGCAGCCTTCCTGCCTGACGCAGTGTTTAGCGGGTATATTCCCGTACCTATGCTGTAGTAAATATTGTCGCAAAAATGTATTGAAGAACTACTGTACCTACCTTATCGAGTCATCATGCTGTGATGTGCATACACATGTCCAGGATGTGCTGATGCAAGTTGAAATTAGTACTTCAAAAGTACTTCAAAAGTATATGGTGGGTACACTGTCTGGCAGTGTACTCACTTCTGATAATACACATGTGACTCCAGTTATTTAAGCCACTTGCTAACATCATGCATCTCGGGCCAGTTCTGTCCATTTTCTTCACGTTGTTGGTGTTTAAAAGTGTTTTGTTGCCTGCTTAGCGCCTAACCAGGATGTCATGATGCACAAGCTTGTATCACCGCGACACGTGCGCGCCAGCTTATATGGCTAGTGTCATCATTATTTGCTCTGAAGTATGAATGTGCAGCAGGGGGAGCACGTACCTGGACCGTTATGGTGTACTGCTCCAGGCGGTACTGCGAGGTGTTGACGAGGGTCATGTTGTACTGGTTGCCGAGCGACGCGCGTGTTGACGTCGACCCCAGCAGCGTTGAGACAGTCCACACATCCTCGTCCATGGCGTTGGACATTGCCACAGCAAGGTTGCCGGGCAGATCGGCGCTGCGGTCCCACACCAGCTTGCGGCACCTGTCAACGCTCTTGAGAGCCATGAATATGCCCAAAATGAGGCTGCCTGTCCCCACAAGAGCCACCACAACGCTGTAGTTTCGGCGCTTGGAGAGTGACCGAAGGTACTGCACGTCCACGCTGTAGCCTGGCGGGGCAGGGGCAGTTGCACCGGCAGGGCAGCAGCAATGTCACAGTAAGCCTTGTGACCATTGGTGCCATTGTCCGTGAGGGTGGCGCTGCTACGCACATATCAGGGTGCACCCATGGGGCCGAGCTAGTCAGGAACACGTGCCTGTGGTGCTCCGCAGAAGGGACTGCGAGGCCAAACCAGGATAGGAGCCATGCCCCAGTTCTGTCCAGATGGGACTGTCAGCGACCGTCAATTGCGCATTTGACCTCAGATAGCAATGCCCAGATACTATTAGCCAGCACGCTGTAGCCCTGGGTGGCAGCATGCAACAATGTTGATGCGTACTACGCTACACAGCACACGCGGGCTGGCAAACAGCACACCGCCCATGCGGGTCACCGGCCGTGCTGCCTGCATGATTGCTGGGCAGTGGCAGCTCGGCACCCACAAAAACAAATGCTTCTAGCACACGAGCACAAATGACATGACTGCTCGTCCAGTGTTTACCAGCAGGCACCACAAGCTCATGTCCAAAACCTGGGGCTTTGCACTCGCCTGCTTTGATGTTTCTTGCCATTTTCTCCAGTGGAAGCAGGAACAGCCATGTGGCAAGCCCCCTGCAGCGCAACCGAGAAAGGGAACAGTGCAACAATCTGGGTTGTGACTTGTGTTTCGCATGTGAACTGCCACTCGTGCAGTGCTGCACATTGCGCACTGCTTGTCTGGGGTCTATGGCGGCGGCCAGCTGGCTCACACGTGCACCACTGTATAGTGGCGGCAGCGGCGGTCAGCCCCCACAACAACTTCCTCACGACAGCACTGACAACCCTGAAAATCCTGCTGGTGCGGCGTAGCCCTGAGCCTGACTTCAGCTTGTGCAGCCCACGGTCCCACCAATCATTGTGACAAATGTGTGAGCGTTGCTGGGCTGTTGCCCACCACGTTTGTCTAGGCACACTAGTAGTGATGGGTCATGGTGTATGACATTTTATACGTTTTACCAAATACGGCGTGTCCCTATGCATTTCTACGCCCAACAACGCGATGTACGGCATATTTGCGTATAAATACGTTCATCGGCATACGTTATACGGTGTATCTACATACGTTATACGGTGTATAATGCAAAAACTGTACGCTGTGACCCATCACTACACACTAGTGCGCTGTGGCGGCGCCATGTGCACAAAGGGTGCAGGCGCGCCCCACACGGGCACAGCACAGAAGCGCAGTATCGCCGCTACTAGTACGCACCAGCAACGTGCTGGCATTATGATGCATTACTGCCAGAGTACATGATGTTGAGCATCGTGGTCTTGTCGGCTACCAACAGGGGGAGGGGCAGCGCACGGGCATGATTTGTTTCCCAGACGCGCACACCATGTGCACAGCTTCCACGCCTCAAGCGGAGTTCAATGAAAGTGCACGTCAGCAGACGCCGCCCAACAGGGGATGTGCACAGTGGCGCAGCCGCAACCCCGTGGTGTCCCACACATCACCGCCCAAATGCGCTTTCGAGTGTGACCTGCCAGCGACAGTACTTGCATAATCGACAACGTTCCGCTTGGGGGGGGGGGTGCACCCTGTCCGCAAATACTTCTGAAATATTTCCAAGTACTGCTATTACTGTAGTACTACCGGTAGTAGGTGAGCAAGGCGGTCGCCGCGAGCGTGCGCGCCCGTGACGGCGCGCAAGTTGCCCGCGCATGCATGCAGAGTTCACTCCCAGCAGGGACGATTGCTGCTACTGGTGCGCGCCAGCAGGCAACATCCATGTGCACAGCAGCGCAGTCACACCCCTGCGGCGCTCCACGGTGGCCGCCGCAAGCGTGCGCGCACGTGACGGCGCGCAAGTTGCCCGCGCGCGCACGCAGAGTTCACTCACAGCATGGCGACGTCCAGCAGGAACATGACGAGCACGCCGGCGATCATCACAAACTGGAAGGACTGGGACTCCCCCGTGTTTGTGTTGACGCCGCGCACGATGATGAGGTTGCCCGCGACGGCCGCCGGCGCCGGGAACTCCAGCAGCACGTCGTCGCGCCTCCACGTGCGCGCGCCCAGCAGGAAGGGCGTCACAAAGCGCGTGTCCATGTCGGTGGTGGCATACGCGCTGTCCAGCCAGGCATCCAGCTCGTCGTGCATCGCCTCCAGGGGCGAGAACCCCTCAATGAGCTCCGTCGCGTGCGCGCGCATGGTCTTGTACATGGCGTCGAGAGTGATGCTGTAGCTCGAGCTGCCGGTCTGCCAACGGCCCAGGGTGGTGGTCTCCCCGTCTGTGGTAGAGTTGTCGGCCGCGGCGTCCTCTGGTCGGGACATGTCCTGGTACATGGCGGCAAGCCCTGTGATGGCGGGAGCGCGGCGCGGGCACAGGGCAACCTCGCACTACAGCCACTGCTGTTTCCTTGGCAGGCGGGCACGAGTTCGCTGCAAAATGGTGGTGGAAGCATTGTGCGGCGCGCCTAGGCTCATGATGGCTGCGCGCTGCGATGTGCTCAGCGCACCACTACGTCATGGCGCGAGCGGACACGCTTCACGCCAGTGCTACCCGTTGTACGTCGAAGTACATGTGCCGTGCTGCGGTGGCAGCCGCCACTTGGCGGGCAGACACACGCTGCTAGCAGTGCCACGCGAGCCGTGCAGCAGAACGTGGCAGTCGCCGTCACCCCATGCTGGGTGGCTAGTGCTCAGCACTACATCATAATCTGCATGTGTGTGCGTCACCGCTCCGCGTACGCTGCTGGCGTCTGGCGTGCCTGCTGGCCCCAAGCACAAACTCAGAGTTGCGCAGCACCGCAAGAAGCAGGTGTCGCCAGGCGCGGTACTGCTGCAAGCCCGCGCCGCCCCAGCTGTCTCACCTGTCAATGCTGTGGCGGTCATGGATGTCATGGACGACTTGCCCGTGCCCAAGTCTCCCACAATCACGTAGCCACTGGGCGGGGTGCCATCGCTGGGGCGGTCATACCTGCAGCACGCATAGCAGACCACTGCAACTAAGTCAGCGTGGAAGGGGCAAACACCAGGAACACAGGGTGGCGGCCGCACACCGATTCAGCAGCATCTGTGGCGCAAAGTGCACGGGCGGCCCACAAATATGCTCCGCCAGTAGCCAGCAGCAGACAGCAGCAGTTGTGGGAGCCATGTACTCCGTGACAGGTGGTATTCCTGATCGCTGCACCTGACCCAGACAGTATACTGCAAAGTATACGTATCATAGATTGAGTGAGTTTTCATATCACAGGGCGCGGCTCTGTGTGCGTGGACATTGTAAGAAGTGGCAGATCGCTTCCTGAAGCAGAGTATGCACAGGCTGGGTCAGGTGTCTGGGTAAGCAATCGCGCATATGACAGGCGGCTGCTGCAGCTGGCGGTGCGCTCATGCCCAGGGCTGGCCGAGCTGCATTGTGATGGGTCACAGCATATCAAGTGTTTTATACTTCGGTAGTACTAAGTACTTCTGAAGTATGTTACACCAAATGCAGCATGTTTCTACTCGAGTAGCTCCCAAAATGGCGATACCTGTTGCAGTTCCCCTGCTCGGACTGTGCTGCTGACTGTTCGTGACTGTTCCGTTCGGGGACCATTCGCCAGGACTGGTCCACCGGCTGAGCATCTCTGCTCTGGCCACACACACCGGCACCTGCCTTCGCCTGCACCAACATCGGACGTGCTTTGCTGTGGCCGCGTCCGCGAGGTTGTTGTGGTGCTCTGCTGCTGCTGCTGCGCGGGGCACCACTACGACAGGTTATGAGCCTGCTACGCTTCATCTGCGTAGCGGGGGGGAGGCGTGCGGTGGCAGCCCCACCGCCCCCGCCAGTACGTACAGTGTATTTGCCGTACGAATAAGTCCATCTGTATACATTACACGACATATTTAATACGTTATACAGGGTATAATGCGCAGATTACATGATGTCACCCATCACTATTGGGGAGTTTTTGGCAGAACTCAGCTTGTTGTGCACTGGCGGGTAGCACGGTACCGCGATCCACCTGATGAGAGCTGGCCGCTCCGTCTCATATGGGTGGCCATCCTGCGGGTGCACGGCCAGCGCAGGGGCGCGCATGAGCACTGGTCAACGGGGACAGGGTGCACACAGGACGCACTCAACGTGTTCACCAGCCTCCTGCCAATGACAGGTGCCGCAGCACATCGTGGTGCCAGTGCGTGCCACGGTCATGCTTCTGCGGCACCAAATGTACATACATGCGCGTTTGCTGTCATCACTGAGTGGTAACATGGGGGTACTCCTTGCTATGTAGGGCATTTGCTGCCAAAACTGTTGCACAATCGTGCGAGCAAGATTTCCAGTTGCAGCCGGCACCAGTGCAGCAGCTGCACAGGCCTTCTGGCACACCACACGCATGCACCACGGCACAACGTTCAGCATCCTGCACCTCGGCTGTACCTGCCTAGGGCTAGGTGCCACCCGCTGCAAGCACCACCAGTGTGAAAACTGTTGCATGCTCTAGGCGCCATCACGTGTGCGCATGTTGCCGACGGCACCATAGGTGGCGTGCACCCGCCGTGAACGCGAGTTCTAGGCCAACTTCCAACTGCAACCACCACCAGCATGGAGACCTCAGGGGCATGCTGCGCGCGCTTCTGCCACCACATGTGCGCACGCTGCCAACGGACACCGCAGCTGGCGTTCACTCACCTTGAAGGCCATGTCGAGGGCACTCTGCCGGTCCCTGTACTTGGGCGGCTGCTCCACCATGAGCTCGTCGTACGTGATGCGCGCGTTCACCCACGCGGTCTGTCCCGGCCCCTCCGAGGCGAGCGTAACCACGCCTCCCGGGTTGAATATCTCCCCAAGCTTGGCTTTGGGGTTCACGCTGTATATGAGGCTGCCGTTGGGGTACACGACGCTGACGTACTCCACCTGGAAGTCCGTCTGCACAAAGGAAAAGAGCTGCGCGATGCCCGTCCAGATGCCGGTGGAGTTCTGTCCCACGAGGTGCTTCATGATGTTGCCGTTGAAGGCCACGTTTTCCAAGCTCGGCGCGAGGTACGCCATCTTCATGGCAGCGCCGGCGTGCACCTGCAGCAACAGCACCGCCCAAGAAATGTTGTGCCCGGAAAGTGGCACCGAACTTCAGAGGTACAGCATGACTCTCGGCGGTACCACTTGAAGTACCGGGTATGTGGGTACACACTGAGGTGCTGGCAATAAGCAAGCGCTTCACGTCACGTCACTGGGGGCCGCCTTGAACCATGTACTTCTGAAGTATACTAGTAGTACATGCATATATATACTACAGTAGTATATGCATATGCACAGTTCAACTACTGCTTTAGGTAAAGCATTCAGCTGGGGGCAGGAAGGTGACTGCAGCCACCTGCCTGGCAAATGGTAGTTGAAGTTGTGCAGCTTGCAAGACCATGCTTGATTCCCTGCCGTGCCAGTGGTGAGCAACAGCACCAGTGCTGACGTGTATGGTACGCCGTTTTGTCAACAAACGGCGTCATGCCTGTATCTCTTGTCACTGTTAACAGCGGCTGCAAAAGATGTATTGGTGTCCGTACATAAACATGCACCACAGCCTTGCGCAGGGGGCTTGCTACTGCTGTTGGCGGGCAGCAGCGTAGTGTGCCAATACTGTATACCCACAAGCACAGCATGTTCCTGAGCTACTCTGCACTTCAGCACTGCTCGGGCACGCGCCATAACTTTAAGACAAGCTTGCCATGCAGTGATAAGAATCTCATGCGGATGGTGCTGCCGCCACATTATATAGTATAGCTACCTATAGAAGTACTAGGACTAGGCACAGCAGTTCCTATATGTGACCGGCTGTAGCCTCCGGTGGCAGTCCAAGCATGACGTCAGCGTCATGAGACACCATCTACATGACTCATGTGACATGAGGCACCCAGATGCGTCATGGCAGTGCGTAGTTCGAACATTGGCTGGATGGCTACAACCCTGTGTGGACTGTGAGCCACCACAGGGGGGGATGTGGCATGGTTGACAGGGCAGCAGCTGCTGCAGCCGGGCTTGCAGTGTCAAAACACAGAGCCACTGACCCGTGCCGCCCTAAGTCACGGCGAGGTGTCCACTCGCTATGAGTAAGACTCACCCCTCCTACCCCCAACGCTGTGCTACACCTGACCGTGTGCCACTGGCAAGCTCGCATGTTGCTCCTTTGCCTGCCAGCTCCGCCTCCATTCCCCAGCACACTACTTCAAAAAGTACTTGCAGGCCCTGTACACCTGCAGGCTTGTGCCCGTCGCCGCACCCGACAGACAGGGCTGAGCCCAACTCTATGCGAACACCGTGCTCGCCATTTGCAGGCTCTGAGTGCACCTGTGCAGACCAGACACTGGCCGTGGCGCACAAGCCATGACGCCCCATGGGCAGCAGCAGGAAGGACCCCGCAGACAAGTGAGTCTGGGAGCCAGACTGAACGCACACAGCTAAGGCGCACTCACCGAGCCAATGCTGTCTTCACAAATCCCCCTGTAGGCGGCCATTCCTGTCTTGGACACCTCCTGTATGGCCAGGATGAGCACCAGAACCGCGACTGCCTCCACCTGCGACGGCGCATCGTTGCGGCGACAGCGGGAGACAGCCAGCGGCGTCGGTGCGAGCGCATGGGAGCATGTGCGGCGCGCCAACACACACCAGCAGCGTGTGGCCATAATGTTGTGTTGAGACTGTGGCCCTGCTCTGCTACGAAGTTTAACGTAGTTGTGGCGGCGGCAGGCGTCGCTCTACCGGCTGCCACCGCAGTTTGAAAGGCGACACGGCGACCACGGGAGAACGCCAGCGGTGTCGGAGCAAGGGCGGCTTGCGCGTGCGCGCGCATGGGGCACGTGCAGCGCGCCAATGCGCTCCCGCAGCCAGTGGCTGTAATCTTGCACCAAAAAAAGTTACTGTGGCCGTGCTTTGCTGTGAGGTCACTTGTGGCGGTGACGGGCGCCACTCTACTGATGGCCGCCTCAACGTTACACAGCCAGGTGGGTGTGGAGACACGGCGCCGTGCAGGCGTCGCCACCAGGTGCATCACGGGGAGCATGCGCCGAAACGATAGCAGTGGCATCGGAGCCTGGGACCGCTTGCTGAGTTGCAAGGAAAGGGTGCACCCGAGCGAGTGCTGCTCGCGCTGTGTGTCGCCAGCGCATGGACGCTCTTGTGCTAGCCTGAAGGACACGCATTCCGCATGCGCGACGCGCCTGGCTGGCGGAGCGCAAAAAGAGGCCCAAGTGACTGCAGCTACAGGAGCACGGACGGGTAGGGCGGCCACACAGTACCACTGCGTACCGTTGATGTTAAATAATCGGTGTATAAGACCTCTGGGTTGTGTCACCAAGCATGGGTCGTTGCCAACACGGGGGGGGGGGTCTTAATAATATGTGGGGGCCCCGGGGGGGGTCTCAAACTATTTATTCTGTTCTACTTCAGAAGTGTATGCTTCATATGGATATGGCGCCCGGTGTTGCCGCCAAATGCCCCTCGTCCACAAAACTGGGGAGGTTTTTATTCGGGGGGGGGGGGGGTATACACCGGCGCCTGCGGTACTGCAGCAGGCTGGGACTCACCACCGCGAACACCATAAACAACACCTGGCGTGGCTTCAACCTCTTGATGTGTCGGTACACACCCCGCCACCCTTTCCGTTTTACCCCCGATAGACTTCCACTGGTGCTGGACATCTGCGAGCTGCATGCAAACATGGCGGTCCAGGGGCGCACTGCACGTGGTCAGCGGCACGGAGGATGCCGCAACAACTGCAGGCTCGCGCCAGCGGCAAGCACAATGTACTCAGCGCAAACCATCTGTTCAGTACAGGTTGCGGTACCATTGCTTGCCACTAGGGCCGTCGACACACAGGTGTAACAGGCACTGGTACCCGGTATGTTGGTCCAGAGTGCATATGGGCTTTGACATAGTATTACCAACTAGGGCCAGCACCAGGGCCTGCCGCGGGCTGCTGTGCAAGTACTCGTACCTGTACAGCACTCTCACCGGCCATTAAACAGTGCTTTTCGACCCCAGTTCTGGCACTCCAACTCCTGCCGCTACTGCAGTCAACAGCTACTTCGGCCGTTGCGTCCCTAGCACTGCTGGTTTTGCTGCACTAGTGCTAGCCATGCTATCCCTGCCTGCGCTCACTTAGCATTGAATGCCGTGCCTGCGGTCGCCGCTGCTGCAGCTGCTGGTGATGGCTGCTCCTGTGGGGCACTGCTGCTGCGAAGCGCTGCTGCTGCTGCTGTGCATGCTGAGCGCAGCTGCGCTGAGCACCATCGCTGCTGCTGCACATGCTTGCTACTGCTACTGCTGGGCATCCCTGCTTCAGAGCGCTCTGCAGCGTAATACTGGTCAGAACTGCTGGGCACTAGCCTAGCCCTGTATGTGATGCTGCTTGGTGCTGCACACAACTATGGCCGCTGGCACAATCCATTATGGCGCCATACGGCTGTGTTGGTACCAGTTGCAAAACGCAAATGTATGCCAAGCGCAGGCCAAAAGATTGTGTGCGACTCGGATACTTGGTTCTTTTTAGACCGTGCTGCCAGGACGGTACTTCATTGACAACACGTTTACTTACAAGTTGGTTGATGCCAATTCGATACGTGCCAGAGCACACCCGGACGTGCGGCTGCGCGCATGAAACGGGTCCGCTCATACAGCGCGCATAACCGGCACGGGCGACCGCCCAAAGCTGGCAACACGCCGTGCAGTGTGCATCCGCTCACGCGCCGAGCCTCGCCGCCTGCGCATTCCTATGGCATTGCAGCTTTTGCGCAGCGTTGCGATGCAGTACCGCTGTGGCAGCCTAGGTGCTGCGCTTGCGATGCCACTGCTGCCGCTTCGATTAACAATGCAGCGCCCGCGCCTGCGCGCCCCCCCCCCCCGCCCCCCCCCCCCCCCCCCCCCCGCCCTCTCTCTGCTAGCTCGAGCTACAGTAGTCAGCCACTGGCAAGGTAGTAAGCCTTAGTCTGCACACAAGGGTTGCAACTTCGTCTACCAGACACGGTCCACTCACTCCCTGCCATGTGACCAGTCCTTGACTGTCCCTGGCGCTGCAGGCCCGGCTGTCCCTCCCCTGCTAATCGTTTTGCGTCCCACGAGGCTGGCCCTGGACGAGGTGCCTCCTTGCGGTGTCACCGGCGGCGTCAACTCAGGCGAGCCGCCCCCAGGCGAAACATGTATCGTTGCCATGCTGCTGCCACAGCCGCGTGTGTGCTGAGATGCTGCTGTAGGTTGTTGCCTGGAGTGCGCTCCCACTATGTGTTCTAGACACACACACACACACACAGACTCTGTAGACTTGCGCCAGCCAGCAGGGGCCGCCAGCTGGGCTGGCTTCACAACACCACCAAAGAACGCGCTGCCGCCGGCGCCTGCTGCTGGTCCCAGCTTAGCCTCGCACCTGGGCGGAGCCCCCGCTCCCTCACGCCACCTGCCACAACCCGATGCTCGCCTGGTGTGTCGCTCTGTCGCTCTCAGCGTCGCGCCATGGGGCAAGCAGTGGCACCGAACAACCGAAGTTGCAGCATGATGCAGGCGTTTCAGTTTCATGTCACGAGTAGCGGCGTAGCGCGCGGCGAGCGCTGTGTGGTCCTTAGCGAGGTGTGGTCGTTCCGTCATCAGTACTTCGTCGTCCGCCCACCCTGGAGGAGAGAGGAGCAGGCGCGCACGACACCAACGCGAGCGGCCTCGTGAGACCAGCACACAACAACCGTCGCGACGTCGTGACCTCAGGCTCTTGGCGTCGTCGTCGTCACGCGAATCTTGGGAATCCAAGGAAAGACAACAAGTGATGTCTTGATGCCCCTTTCAAAACTGGCACTTTGAGCGCGCCTGTTATAGCGTCGTTGCTCCGCTACCGTGCACGCTCGCAAGCAAGCAGCGCTGAACTGTGTGCGCTGCAGCAACATAGCGTGCAGCACAGCACCAGCAACATGGCTGGTGGCGGCAGCCACCTGGGCACGCCAGAGGCGGCTGCGGCGGTGGTTGGCCAGCGTCTCGCGGTGCCTGGCTGTGCAGGTTTTGAGGGCCGCGCGTTGCAGCAGGAGCTGGTGTGCGATAACACGGGTGCCTGGTGCACACACCGCGCTGGCAGCAGCGGCCTTGCACGTCTGGAGGCGGCTGGCTGGTGGTGCAGCAACGTCACGCCGCGCCAGGCTGTCAAGCAGGTTGTTATTTCCGCAGTACCTGCTGGCACGGGGGGGTGCAGCATTTGTGGCGCAGGAGCGGAGATCGCAACATTGGTGAGTGCAGTGCCAGTGCCAACCACCGCAAACAAAACCCAGGTATACGGAGCTGCCGCCATCCTTGGCAGGCCGGGGCCGTCAAGTTGATGATGGCTCGAGAGCAGTTGAAGCATGCAGGCGTTTTTTTTTCCAAGTTTCATTCACGAATAGCGCGCAAAAGGCGGGGCGAGCGCTGTGTGGTCCTGAAGAGGTGTGGTCGTTCCGCCATCAGTGTTCGTCGTCCGTCCACCCTGGAGGAGAGAGGCACTGCAGGCGCGCACGACAACGCGAGCGGCCTCGTGAGACCATCACGACTGATGGCACACACCGCCCTGACCTCTCTCCCCGGGACTCTCCCGCGTCGTGCATGACAACATTATGTTCATCACTCGAATCTTTGGAATCCGCAAAACCCAGGACGCGATTCCCTAGAAGTGCCGGAATGACAGGCACCCACCCCCCCCAGAAGGCTGCAGTAGTAGCAGCTCAGCCCACCACACACGCGCGCCTGTGATGCAGTGCAGCTGCCCGAGCCTCGGTGCGCGCACGCACACCGCCTGCTGCTGAGCACTGTGAGCGACGCAGTCATTCGATCATGATTCGATTCATGAGTGAATGCACAATTTTTTTATTGACTCGTGTGCAGTCCCCCCGGGTGGGCCCTGCGGAGCTGCAACAACCTTGAGCAGTGAGTCAGTACATGCTGCAGTAGTTTAGTACAGTGCACAGTAAACTACTGTAGTTTTATTTATTTGCACTTGCGGGCGTGCAAGAGTTCATGGATGTCATGTACATCGGCTCTGCTGTTCGACTGCGACGGCCGAGAGCACTCGCAGACGGAGATTGCCCAGCAGCTGGCACGTGTGCGCAGCGAGGCGCTGATGGCGGTCCTGGAGCAGGTGGCGGGAGTGGAGGGCTTGCGGGCTCAGGCTCGCTTCCGGTCACTGCGCGA
>JAULBY010013480.1:0-22476 GCA_032358315.1 Ophiocytium majus | reverse complement strand
CCACTGGAGTGGGTACAGCGATCCAGGACAGTGCCGAAGCACGCCCAGATAGTAGCCCAAGGGAGGCGCAAACACCTGTGCTGCAAGTAGCCAGACTGGTGCTGCTGGCATCGCTGCTGCTGCCGTATTACTTAACATGTACTTGGAACCCAGTTGTGTCATTCGCAACCCTCCTAGTGGCAATGCCACGTTCAGGCGCACTAGCCAGGTCGCCGTATGCTTGTATCCGCATGTACTACGACAGCAGTTGGGCTCTTGCACGCCCCCAAGTGCAAATAAATAAAACTACGACAGCTGTATGGTATATGCACACATGTGCGTATTTTATACTCCAAGTATGCTGCCAATACTTCAACAAGTTACTTCAAGTTCACTTGTGTCGTGAGCCACTTTCCGACTTGCCGCAAGCACTGCCACCACAGGCACACCAGCCAGGTCGCCGTGTGCTTTTGTCCACGTGTATACTTCTGAAATACTCTGTAGTATGTGTACTTCACATCAGTATGCACACAGCACATGCATCTCAGGCACTGTGCCGTTCAAGAGCGCCACACGCGCCTCAAAGCCGCTTGTGTCGTGCGTCGCCCTCCGACCGGCCGCGCCCGCGCCACACGCGCAGGCGCATCAGCCAGGCCGCCGAGTGCATGCACCACCGGTATACTTATGAAATACTGAAGTATGTATGTACCTCAAGGAGTTCACATCAGTATGCACACGGCAAATGCATCTCAGGTACTGTATACTTGAAGTACTGCACGCGCCTCAGACTCACATAAGGCGTGCGCAACCCTCTGACTGGCCGCGCCCACGCCACACGCAGGCGCATCAGCCAGGTCGCCGAGTGCTTTGTCCACGCGTACACTTCAGAAGTACTTAAAGTATACACTTGACATCAGTATGCACACAGCAAAATGCATCTCAGGTACTGTATGCTTGAAGTACTTCTGAAGTACTTCAAGAACGCTGCACGCGCCTCAGACTCGCATGCGTCGTGTGCCACCCTCCAACCGACGCCCGCGCCACGCACAGGCGCATCAGCCAGGTCGCCGAGTGCTTTGTCCACGTGTACTCCAACGCGGGCCTGCCCAACGCCATGGGCGGCTACGATGACACCCCCGACGACATGGCCCGCGACAACCTCGACTTTGCCGCCGAGGGCATGGTCAACATGATCGGCGGCTGCTGCGGGTCCACGCCGCCGCACATCAAGGTGGGTGACGCTCCATTTGGTTGTCAACTTCAACTTCAACTTGCTGCTGCCACCGTGTGTGCATGCCTGGCAGTTTCGCTTCTGGGCACTGGCGTGCGACTGTGGTGTGGCTGTCGTGGCACGTTGCTTGCACCAGGTGCTGCTCAAAAGAGCTTGTCACCAGAGCCAGAGGCTGCTGCTGCTGCCGCCCTTGCCGCCTTTGCCCTTTGGCAGTGCTGGTGAGAATGATGTGGTGGTGGTGGTGGGTGGGTGTTGCGCTTCTCTGCGGCCGCCGCCGTGCAGCAGGACTGCCTGAAGCTGCTGTTGCAGCTGCTGAGCACTGCTGCTGCTGCTGCTGCTGAGCATAGCTGCCACTGCTGCTGCTGCCGCCGCCGCCACTGCTGCTACCGCTGCTAGTGTTGGCACTGCTGCTGCTGATGATGATGATGATGATGATGTTACAGCACCATCGTCCTAATGCTGCTCCTGCTGCTATCGCTGCCGGTGCTGCCGCCTTGTCTCCTGTGTCATGCACAGGCCATCCTTGGTGTTGTGAAAGAGCTGGCGCCAAGGCCGCTGCCAAAGCCTCTGGACCCCCCTGTGATGTGGCTCTCTGGCCTCGAGCCACTGCAGGTATTTTTGAAACACAACAAGTATAATACACATACATGAAGTACATACATGAATACTTACTTCTAGAAGTACTACTAATAGTATTGTAAGAGGTTAAATGTTGTTATTACTGTAATTTCAAGCCAAGGCCGCTGCCAAAGCCTCTGGACCCTCCTGTGATGTGGCTCTCCGGCTTGGAGTCCCTGCAGGTGCATTTACCACATAAATGTAATACATTTACCACATGAATGTAATACATTTATTAATGCATACTTCGAATTATCAGATAAATCTTGTTATTACTCTTTTCACAATCGAAGGCCGCTGTCAAAGCCTCTGGACCCCCCCGTGATGTGGCTCCCTGGCCTTGAGCCCCTGCAGGTGCACTTAAGACACTAAATGTAACACTTCTGAAGTACATACATGTATACTTCAAGTACACATGTTTTAGACAACTCTTGTTCGACAATTCTTGTTATTGCCGCAAGTTAAGCCAAGGCCGCTGCCGGAGCCTCTAGACCCCCCTGTCACGTGCCTCTCTGGCCTGGAGCCGCTGCAGGCACACTTATCGCAACAATATTGTGTACTGTTATAGATGGATGATGTTGTTGCTGTACTGTAGTTTGATGATGTTGTGTTGGCCCTGGTGCCATCTTGTGCCACCCTAAGCTTAAGCTGGGTTGCAAGCGGCACCTGGCCCCTGCAAGCGCACTCACCACTTCTTGAAGTACACAGTTGCTTCTTAGCACAGTCCGGCCATGGTGCCCATCTTGTGGCAAGGTGTTTGTTCCTATTACCCCCCCCCCCCCCCACTACCACTTCCAAGCTGGTGTTGACGTACCTCAACTTGAAGTTCAGCCTTCACACACACAGCTAGAATGTTGAAGTGCACAACTTCAATGTCAAAGTTTTCATGGCCTTTTCTGCACTTTCTTGCGCAGGTGTCCAAGGACCGCATCAACTTCCTCAACGTGGGCGAGCGCTGCAACTGCGCAGGCTCAATCCAGTTCAAGCGCCTCATCATGGCCGGCAACTACGCCAGCGCCATGGACGTCGCCAAAGCACAGGTGCGCACATGAATTTGATAAACAGGCGAAGGTGTATGGCATTTTTTCTTCGTGCGCACATGAGTTGACTCTGAACTGCGCCAGTGCGCATCATGGCTGGCAACTACGCCTGCGCCATCGTGGTATTCACCAACCACGTACTCTTTCACAAGGTGACTTCATGTGGTCAACCACTAACAGAAGACCACTGTAAATTCACAACCGCCGCCGCAGGTGGAGGACGGCGCCATGGTGGTGGACATCAACCTGGACGATGGCCTACTGGACGGCCTTGCGGCGATGCAGAAGTTCTGCAAGATTGCGGTCACGGAGCCGGACGTGTCCAAGGTCCCCTTCATGATTGACTCATCCAAGTTTGAGATCCTAGAGGCGGGGCTCAAGTGGGTGCAGGGGAAGTGCATCGTCAACTCCATTTCGCTCAAGGTGGGTGTGGGAAACTTCACAATTGAAGTTCAAACTTTACCATTGAAGTTTGAACTTCACAGTTGAAGGTTGTGTAGTAGTCTAGAGGCGGGGCTCAAGTGGGTGCAGGGGAAGTGCGTTGTCAACTCCACATCGCTCAAGGTGGGTGCGGGTAACTTAACCGTTGAAGTTTTTTGTTAGTGGTCCAATGACATGAGGTCATGTGCTCAGCGGGGATGAACTATGGGGTAGACAGTCTGCAGGTAAGAGCCTCAGGGCAAGTGCATCGTCAACTCCATATCGCTCAAGGTGGATGTGAGTAACTTCAACTGTTGAAGTTTGTGTAGTGGTCCAGAGACATGAGGTCGTGCGCGCAACGGGGATGAACTATGGGGTAGACAGTCAACAGATACGAGCCTCACTCAGTTGAAGTTCGAACTTGTATCGCCTAAGGTAGGTGGGTGCCTGTGGGCTTGCGGCCTGGTGCCAGCTGGTGCCAGGAGCAAACTGCACGCTGGCTTACTTCACAGCTGAAGTTTGTGTAATACTCCAGATTCACAAGGCCGTGTGCACACCAGGAGTGCTTTGAGTTCATGTCCCAAAGGCAAAGGTGACCGTTGGTTGCTCATGATGGCGGCGGCTCGCAGTGCATGTGTTTCAACCACCAACCGCCAACCCTTGGACCAGCTGTGATAGTTGAAGTTGAGAGTTGACTTTGACAGTTGAAGCCACAGCAGTTCTTGCCGCAGCCTGTGTTCAAATGCTGCAGCACAGCCTGCACACACAACCTATCACTGCCCACCACTTCTTGCTGACCAAGTGCTGTGCCCTCCCAGGAAGGGGACCGTGAACGCTGATACGTGATTGGGCCGGTCCGCACGAATGCTGCAATCTGATTGGCCATGTTCATGAGCGCTGAAACGTGATTGGCCGGTCTGCATGAACGCTGCAATTGATTGGCCGTGGCAGGTTGGAGAGGACGAGTTCAGGCGCCAGGCCACCATTGTGCGTGACCATGGAGCGGCGGTGGTCGTCATGGCCTTTGACGAGCACGGCCAGGTGAGCCAGCAGACACAAACTGCTTGTGTACTTCTGAACTGTATATATGCCTGTGTGCGTGCTCCACAGCTGTGCAGTTGAAGTTGTCCAGTAGTACTGCAGAAGTAGGTGGACTAGTTTGGTCGTGTCACCGCATCATCGTTATGGCCTTTGATGAGCATGGCCAGGTGAGCCAACAGCGACACACTCCATGTGTACGAAGTATGTATCTATGTGTGTGTGCTCCACACATAGTAACAGTTGAGGTTATCACGTACAGTAGTGGTTGAAGTAGTTGATTGATTGAACTAGTGTCACTGCTGCAGCATCACGGCCGTTGACGAGCACGGCCAGGTGAGCCAGCAGACACACACTTATTTGGATGTGAGCAGCACATTGAAGTAGTTCAGTAGTTGAAGTAGCTCAGTGTGAAGTAGGTCAGCAGTTGAAGTAGTTCAGTTGTTGAAGTACAGTCATCGCTGCAGCGCCGTGGTCTTTGATGTGCAGGGGAGTCAGCAGCCGCGGTGCACCTGCTCCACAGCTCTCATCGGCTTAACTGACGAGTACCTAGCTGAAGTAGGCTGCGGTGTGCCGGCCTCTGTTGAGCACGGCCCGGGTATGTCCGCAGCCACCTGCCACCTGCTCCTATCTGTACTGCCCACTAGCACTGGACCACTAGTAGTTTGGACCGGTGCGCACATGAGTCAAGCCCCTTGGGTTTCTGGACTAGTATATACTGAACTACTACAGTAGTATACATACTTCAGCTGCTGAACTGAAACATGGCACGCTGCGGACGCCACGTGTAAGGTGTGCATCTGCAAGCGCGGACGCTTTGCAGTCATACATCAACTTCCAAACTTCAACATTTCAACTTCTAAACTTCAACTCCGCAGGCCGCGGACGAGGAGTCCAAGGTGCGCATCTGCAAGCGCTCCTACGACATTCTGGTGGACGAGCTTGGCTTCCCACCCGAGGACATCATCTTCGACCCGAACATCCTGACGATTGCCACCGGCATCGACGAGCACAACAACTACGGCGTCGACTTCATCAACGCCACGCGCCGCATCAAGGAGGTGTGCCCGCACTGCAAGATCTCTGGCGGTGAGTGGCGGTGGGCACATGATCGCTCCTGTCTTTGGATGTGAAAACAATTACTACAGTAGTACTTCTTAATTAAGTATTACAACTGCCAACCGCTAGGTATTTTTTAATATGTAGAGGCGAGGCAGTGCGGGGCGGCACAGTAAATGCTGTGTTGATTTGTTTTAACACCCTGGCCGCATCAAGGAGGTGTGCCCGCACTGCAAGGTCTCTGGGGGTGGGTGGGAAGGCGCTGTGATGCTGGTAGTGGTGGTGTACACTGGTAGCAGGTAGAGCTGCCAATCGTCAGGCGTTTCGAACTAGTATCTATAGGCGAGGGCAGTGTGAAGCGGCACAGCAGCTACGGCGTCGACTTCAGTCCGGCGCCGCATGAAGGAGGTGTGCCCGCACTGCAACATCTCTGGCGGTGAGTGGCGGTGTGCACACGATCTCTCCTGTCTTTTGAGGTGTCGACTGTTTCGAAGTGCGAGGTAGCTGCCAACTACTCGAGCTAGGTATCTTGAGGCGAGGCAGTGCGGACAACGCAGCAGTTGTGGCGTCGACTTCAGTCAATGCCACGCGCCGCATCAAGGAGGTGCGCCCGCACTTCAAGATCTCTGGAAGTGGGTGGGAAGGCGCTGTGATGCTGGTGGTTGTGACAGTGGCGCTGCTGCTGCTACTGCCGCTGAGCACCACTGCTGCTGAGCACCACAGCTGAGTACACATGTATCGGAGCCACCCACTCATGCTGAGCACTGCTGCCCCTGCCGCTGCCTGTGCCCCGTGACTTCTGCTTCCTGTTCCTGTGATGATGTCCACAGGCGTGAGCAACCTGTCGTTTGGCTTCCGCGGTGTGAACGTTATCCGTGAGGCCATGCACAGCGTGTTCCTGTACCACGCCATCCAGGCGGGCATGGACATGGGCATTGTCAACGCAGGCATGCTGCAGGCAAGTTGAAGTATGAGTTGAACTTCAACTTTTCTTACCCCTCCCATCAGTTGAAGTTCAGCATTGCCATCCAGGACGCCATGCACAGCGTGGTCCTGTACCGCGCCATACAGGCGGGCATGGACATGGGCATTGTCAATGCGGGCATGCTGCAGGCAAGTTGAGGTTGTGGTCTTCACACTGACAGTGAAGTTGAGTGGTGCTGGTTGCGTGTGGGCATGGTCGTGGCCGCTGCGGGCACAACCTACTTGAAGTCGAAGTGCGCTGTATGCTCTTAAGTAGTGGAAGTGCGACTGAAGCGCAGTGCACGCGGACTACTTCAACTTGAGCACATTTTGACTTCAACAGCGCATTGCACGCGGTTCGCGTGCTGCCTAGGCCACTTCAACGCTACAGCACATTCTGACTTAAATTTTAGCAGGTTTGGGTGGCCAGCCAAAAGGGTGCGCGAGCGTGCCATCGGCCAAAGTGCACACACGCACTGCTCTGGCGCAGGAGCAACTTACTACTTTTGAAGTATATCAGTCCCAAACCCATCGAATACATGCTTTTTCTCATTTTCTACCAACAGGCACCGGGTAGAAGATGAGAAAAGGCATGTATACGTACCACCGTTTTGGACTGGTATAGTCACAACCCCACCAAAAACCTCTGTGACCTCCGCTGTCCGATATGTCAGCCCGCACGCATTCATTGGCCCCCGCTGTCCGATATGTCAGCCCGCACGCATTCATTGGCCAGGCGAAGGGGTGTACCAGCACGCCATCGGTGAAAGTGCATACTAAAAAGTACCACTTGAAGCATGATGCTACAGCAGTTGACGTACGGCTCTGGCGCAGGAGCACCTTGGAGTTTTGGAACGAACCTCAACTCGGCCGATGTGGCCGCTTGTTCTGCTGAGCACTTGCTGTGCCTTCACTAGCCCGGACAGGACATCACCTCCGCCCAGCTCTGCAGACAGCAGGAGCGGCAGTCCCTAGATGCTGGGTGACCTGTAAGCGCGTTGTGCCCATCGCTTCGAGGCGCGCAGCAGGAGCCGCCTGGCGCCGTGACAAAACCTTTTTTGTCACGCAGCGCTAGGCGGCCGCTGCTGCGCACCGCGAACCAACGAGCGCCGCGTGCTTCCAGGCCACCTCGCACCACGCAGGGCAAGCGCCGCTGCCGCTGTTATCGGCTGGGCGGGGCATGGCACCTTGCCAGGACTTGCAGAGGTAGATACAGGTGCGCTAGAAAAACAAGCGGCCACATGGCCCCGAGGCGGAGTTTGGTTTGGTGCGGAGCTCGGTTTGGTGCGGAGCTCGCTCCTGCGCCGCGGCGGTGCGTCGCCCGCGGCAGCGCGTGTGTGCTTCAGGTGTAGTGTAATGCGCTTTCGCCGACGCCGTGCTCGCACAGCCCTTTTGCCTGGCCAAGAAGTTTGAAGAAGACAAAAACTTCACTACGCATGTGGAATATTACACCGAAAACTTGCCAAAATAACATGGGCTATTCGTCCGCGCTGACCGGCAGCGGGAGGCCCTGCGCGGCCAGGTCAGAGCGTGAACATTGTCCAAAGCAGGCATGCTCAGGCAAGTTGAAGTTATGGTAATGTAATGCACGAACTTCTAGTTCTAGTAATCCTTAACATTCTTCATCATCTGCCTGGTCTTCTTTATTTAAGAAAACAAACAGTATCAGGCACACTTACTTGTTTAGCTAATTAAATTATGGCCACGTGTTTGTGCATTGGACCATCCGCAGCAGTTTCGCACCATCACGGTGAAGTTGGCGGCCACGTTTCCAACCCTTAACACCGCGCGTTCCGGCAGCACCTCGCCGCCAGATGGCCTGTGGTGTGGCACCGTTCACTCCCAAGTTGAAGTTTGTGTAAACGGAAATTGAAGCTGGGGCATAGCGCCGCAAGCCGCCTTGGCAGCCCCATATTTGCCACGTTTAGTTGAAGTAGAACCGGCGTTAAGTTGAAGTAGGACCGGCGCTTGGCTCCATGCATAGGAGAGTTGCCTCCCCGGCCGGCCAATTGATAACCACGCTGTGCTACATGTAGTTCAGCCTCCCCCCCGGCCCAGCGGCCACGTGTGCACTTCAAGTACAGTACTGGAGGACACGGAGTTGAAGTTGCACCATTGCCTAAACTTGAACTTGGGCACCATGCACAGGAGAGTCACCGCCCTCCACATGTGCCTTGCGCCACCGTTGTGCGCGCCCGCAGGTGTACGACGACATCCCCCCCGACCTGCTCAAGATTGTGGAGGACGCCGTCCTCAACAGGTGCGTAACGCCTACCCACTTGGGCCCATGCCTCAACTACAGCATAGGCACACAGAAAATGCCCCCCCCCCCCTCTCCCCTATTATCCAGGCATGCTGCAGCTGAAGATGTGGCATTTGCTGCCCCATTCCCGCTGCAGCTGCGGCTGCGATGCTGCTGTGAACCTACGTTGCGCAACCATCGGGCCTTTGTGGCAGGCATGTACTTCTGAAGTTCATACTTCAAATATTTGCACATGCGGCATGTGCTGCCGCCCTCCCGCTGCCCCCGCAACTGTGATGCCTGCCGTGACCCTACGTTGCACAGCCATCGGGCGTGTGTGGCAGCTTGTATATACTACAGTATTACTTCGGAAAGTATCTTTCAGATTTAGAGGCGTGCACGGCCATGCCACTTTTGAGCTGCTGCTGTGGTGCTGCTGCTCCTGATAGCGCCAACTGCTGCCGCCGCTCCTGCCGCTGCTGCTGCTCGCCACCGCCGCTGCTGCTGCTGCTGCCGCCGCTGCTGCTTGCCACCGCCGCAACTGCTGCTCCTGCTGCTGCTGCCACTGCTGCTGCCACTTCTGCCGCTGCTGCTGCCTCCGCAACTGCTACCACTGCTGCTCCCTGCCGCGCCTGTTCCCTCTGCCACTGTTGCTCCTGCTGCCACTGCCGCTCCTGCTGCTCCTGCCGCCACTATTGCCGCTGCTCCTGCCGCCGCCGCCACTGCCGCTGCAACCGCTGGTGCGGCCGCAGGCACTCCGGTGCGACGGAGGCCCTGCTGGAGCGCGCACAGATCGAGCGCGAGCTGGCAGACGCCCGCAAGGCTGGCGGCAAGGCAGTCGTCAAGGAGGGGTCATGGAGGGACCAGCCGGTGAGCTCATAAACATGGTGCTGTTGCCGCTGCTGCTGCTGCCGTAGCTGCTGCTGCGGTTGCTGCTGCTGCTGCTGCTGCTGCTAGTACCATTGCTGCCGGTACTGCTGTTGCGGCTGCTGCAGCTGCCGCTACTACTTCGTAGAAGTATGTAGTACCGGTACAAGTGAAGTATTCAGAAGTCAACTTGTGAACCTAGCGTCACCCCATGAGTCATGAGTCAACTCACGAGTCTGACTCACCCCCCCGCCCCACAGGTGAAGGCGCGGCTGACGCACTCGCTCATCAAGGGCATTGACCAGTACATTGACACAGACACGGAGGAAGCGCGGTCGGAGGCCACCAGGCCGCTGGACGTCATTGAGGGGCCCCTCATGGACGGCATGAACGTCGTTGGCGACCTCTTTGGCTCTGGCAAGATGTTCCTGCCACAGGTCAGTTAACAGTAAATCCAATAAGGAAAATAGTCATACCATACTTCAGAAGTACATTGTGTTGTATGTGAAGTACACTGTGCAGCTGCATGTGCCCTGCCGAAGTACTTTTGAAGGGTTCTAGGTGTGTGTATGGGTGTTTCATCAACGTCGTCGGCAACCTCGTTGGCTCCGGCAAGATGTTCCTGCCACAGGTCAGTTTGCCCATTAAGGATAGCTAGATATACCACACATTATAATCACTTCAAGTACCAATATATAATGGTATGTGAAGCATACTGTGCAGCTGTTTGTGCCGGTAATACATATTTTGAAGAACTTTTGAGGTGGTCTAGCTGTGTTTATTGGTGTTTCATGACCCGTCGTCGGCGACCTCTTTGGCTCCGGCAAGATGTTCCTGCCACAGGTCGGCTTGCCCAACAAGTACAGCTACACACCATATATTTTCATCATGCTACAGTAGTATGTGCACTATACTGTGCAGCTGTATGTGCCGGTAACGTGCGTACTGCGCAGTACTAGACTTCTTTGCGTCCGGCAAGATGTGTTCATGGTCGCTTCACCCAACAAGGGATCTATGTACTGTGTTGGTACTTCGGAAGTATGTAGTTTGTACCACGCGCCCTCATGCCTCTGTGACTGTTATGAGAACTTGGACCCACTCATGCTCAGCCTTTGACTCAGTCACCGGCGCCCTTCTGCGTGCCCCAGGTGACCAGGTCCGCACCCACACACACGCATGATGAAGAAGGCTGTAGCGTGCCTGCTGCAACTTCAACTCTCCTTATCCCTCAACTTCAAATCACTCACACGCGTTTGTCTGCGTGCTCAACAGGTGATCAAGTCGGCGCGCGTGATGAAGAAGGCCGTCGCATACCTTCTGCCGTTCATGGAGGAGGAGAAGCGCCTCAAGGCTATCGCTGAGGGGCTTGACCCCGACCAGCAGGTGCGGAGAGTGATACATATAGCAGCCACCACTTGAACGCACTACATCTCTATGATGGAATCCGCGCTTTGGTAGGTGCGAGACTTGATTGCCCTGAGTAGGCGCAAGTCTTTGCTTTGTTCACCCCCTTGCACGGGTCCGCCCAGGGTGACGGCCCCTACCGGTGGGGACACCACTAGAGTTTATCGCTCCTAGATGAGTTATTTCATGTAGGTATATATACTACGTAGCACTACTAGTAATCACACGACTCTGTATGGCGCCCTGGCGGACGAACTGCCCTGGCAGGTCGAGTCCTAGCCTGCCGGCGGCCCAGGCCCGCCTGCGAGCAGCAGTGGTCGTCGCACCTGAGACCCTAACGAATAGCCAGTTCACCACTGCGCTGTGCCAACTTCAACTTTACCATGAAAACTTCAACTTGCCCTTCAGGTGGACAGCGATTCTGCGTACGCGGGCACATTCCTGATTGCAACCGTCAAGGGCGATGTCCACGACTTGGGGCAAAATCGTTGAATTTGAACCACAAAAAAATCAGCCTGGACTTTCAACTTCAACTGCAACTATGCTAACTTCAATTTTTACTTCAACTTGAATTGTAGGCGGACGATGACTCTGCGTACGCGGGCACGTTCCTGATTTGCAACGGTCAAGGGCGACGTGCATGATGTTGGCAAAACATTGAACTTGAATGCAAAAACTTCAACTTGTACTTCTGACTATGCCAACTTCAATCTTACTTTGACTTGTTGAAATTCAGGTGGATGACGACTCTGCGTACGCGGGCAAGTTCCTGATTGCGACGGTCAAGGGCGACGTGCACGACATCGGCAAGAACATTGTGGCGGTGGTGCTCGGCTGCAACAACTACAAGGTGTACGACCTCGGCGTCATGGTGCAGTGCGAGGACATCCTGGCTGCCATCGACAAGTGAGTTTATTATGATATTTATGTGGGTTTAGAACTACTTCCTGTGTGTCACCAGCAATTCGCACCTTATTTAAGTAGTACGACTTGAAATATCAATAACTACGAGGTGTACGACCTTGGTGTCATGGTGCAGTGCGAGGACATCCTGGCCGCCATCGACAAGTGAGTTTTATATGACTTTCATGTGGGTTTACATCTACTGTAGTTCATGCCAGTAACTTACACCTTGTTTATCTACACTTGAAGTATCAACAAACGGAAGGTGCGGTGCGAGGACATTATGGACGCCATCGACAAGAGACAGGTATGACTGCCAATCACGCCTACGCGCGCGCTTGTGGCACTCCTGCTGGCACTATACCTACCTGTTTGTGCCAAGCACATGTTTGCATGTAGCTTTACCTGCAATGCCAACCACAAGCCCGTGTGTGCATGTGTGTGTGTATATGTGTGTGCGGGTGCGGGTGCGGGTGTGGGTGTGGGTGTGCGTCGCTCCGCCATCAGTGTGGGGCTGTGCGCTGGGGAGGGGCGGGGGGGTCGCTTCGCCATCAGGTACCATTAGTGGTGGGTCAGGGATCTTGATGCACCCTGAAGTATTTTATACGTTATATAAAATACGGCGTAATTATGCGCCCAAAAACGTGATGTACGGCGTATGTGTACACAACTACGTTTATGTGTGTACATGTAAATGGTACTACTAGTATATGCTGTATTAGCATACATTATGCGGTGTATAATGAAAGGGACATGCGCTGTGACCCATCACCAGGTACTAACCGTGCACACGTGTGTCCCATACGTCTCTGTGTCTGTGTCTGCACCATCAGGTACCAGCCAGACGTGGTCGGTCTCAGCGGCCTCATCACCCCCTCGCTGGACGAGATGGTGCACGTCGCCCGCGAGATGGCTAAGAAGGGCTGCCGCCAGCCGCTCCTCATCGGCGGCGCCACCACCTCCAAGGTGAGACCTGCGGTACAAAGTTGAAGTTGTTGAGTTGAAGTTAAAAGGTAGTTGAAGTTGATGAGATGGTGCACGTGGCTCGCGAGATGGCCACGAAGGGCTGCCGCCAGCCGCTCCTCATTGGAGGCGCCACCACCTCCAAGGTGAGCGCTGCACCGCTGCACTGTCGCGCATTTCAGAGTGGCACCTCTAGCTGGAGCAGCTGTGGCGCAGATGCACACGGCAGTCGCGCATAACAAATGTTTCAAGTTGAAGTATGACTGTAATATTCATACTGCACATGAAACTCACATACAGTGCACTCGCGATTTTGTGCGGGGTAGTGTCAACTCCCTACACCCGGCCCTAAAGCAAGACCCACACTACATCCGATAGCAAGCACACAACGTATACAGCGCATTCGCGATTTAGTTCGCTCTGATTTAGTGCGGTATGCGGTGTAGTGCATGGACCAGAGACGCGTCACTGTTCACATGGTTCTATGTAAACAATACACATTGTGTGCTTGCGCGTGCCTGCGTGTCTTCCGCAGATGCACACGGCGGCGGTCGCACATACTTGAGTACATTACAAACACAATATAATAGCCGTACTACTAATTTCGCACATGGACCTCTACTTTTTTTTCTCTTCATTTTGTCGGTTGTGTGCCCGCAGATGCACACGGCGGTCAAGATCGCGCCCCAGTTCAGCAACCCGCAGCACCCCGTGATCCACGTGCTGGACGCGTCGCGCAGCGTCACGGTCATGAGCTCGCTGCTCAGCGCTGAGAAGGAGGAGTACGCGGAGGAGGTGCGTAAACTTCTTCTGCTGAGCACTTACTTGCTGCTGATCACTTCCTGCTGCTGAGCGCCTTTGCGTTAGCCTTGCGGTCATGAGCTCGCTGCTCACCGCCGAGGAGGAGGAGTGCGCGGAGGAGGTGCGTCACATTGTTCTGCTGAGCAATTCTTGCTGCTGAGTACCTACACGGTTCTGTAGCGTGACGGTCATGAGCTCGCTGCTCAGCGCTGAGACGAGGAGTACGCAGAGGAGGTGTGTGACATGCGTCTGCGGAGCACTTTTTGCTACTGAGCACTTGCGCGCTGCTGTAGCCTTGCGGTCATGAGCTAGCTGCTCAGCACAGAAGCGCAGGGGTGGTGCGCAGTCCTTCTAAAGGGCACCATTTCCTCATCTTTCTCCTGTGTGCTCGGTGCTGAGAAGGAGGGCTGGAATGTGGTTGTTCTGCTGAGCACATCTCACTCGCTCTCCAGCTGCACACCTCGTGCGCTGCCCCAACATGGCGCATGCCGCAGCCACACGCCTTTGTACCATTTCATGGGCGCGGTGACTGACAGTAATCATATGCCTTAAAGTACTAGAATAATAAAAACATAAATTTGTACGATTTTCAAGTGGGCAGCGCGCTCTTGTACCTCTTCATGCGCGCATTGACTGACAGTAAGAATATCAATTATACCTACCATATATGGTTTTGTATTGATTTCATGTGCGCAGGTGCTGGAGGAGTACGAGGAGCTGCGCGAGGAGCACTACGCGGGCCTCGAAGAGCGCAACTACCTGTCCCTCGAAAAGGTGGGCCCTGGATACACGTGCATGCATGTGCCACTCTGCAGAGCTCCACCTCTTGTCCAATGTATGCACATGTACTCATGGGTTAGGGCATACTACATAGTATAACATACTTCGTTGAAGCATTAGTACTAGTAGACCATTAGAGTAGTGCTCTGGCAACATGCCAGCCCTCCCTTAGTGTACGCAATACTGAGCATTGCCAGCTCTTTCGCCACACCTGTCTGATCCCTTTTTCTGGTCACGCGCACCATGTGCAAAGGGCTTTCCGCGCCCTAAGCGGAGTTTAATAAAAGTGCTAGTAGTACACACCAGTACAGAGGTGTTCCACAAAATACGGCGTATCTCCCTCGAGAAGGTAGGCCCTAAATGCACCTGCAGGCATGTCACTCCGGGGTGTTGCACGAATTGGCCAATTCATACACATAGTCACGGGTCGGGGCATATAACGTATTACATACTTTAGAAGTATATGTCACACCAAGTACGGCGTATGTCTGCTCCCACAACGCAATATACGGCGTACATGTCATTCAAGCATGTTTATGTTTATATGTTTACATGAACACATGGGCGTCTTACGGCTTGACCAGGTCTTACGGCTTGACCAATCCACTAACTACAGAAGTGCGACGCTGATGTGGCGCTGGATACGTGGCGCATGCACATGCGCATGTGACAAACGCCACCTGTCAGCCCAGCAAGGCCGTGCTCGCCACGTCTGCATCCATTTTCGCAGAGCAGTCTTGAAGTTTGCGCATCAGTTCAAAGACACGAGGTTGTGTGCGCACCCAGTGCAGTTTCAACACGCGGCGATGTTGAAGTTGAACTTGGCAATGTTGAAGTTGAACTTGGCAATGTTGAAGTTTAGCTTGGCAATGTTGAAATTGAACTTGTGCCTCGCAGACAGCAGTGCAGTGACGCCTAACCACACGTCCCCTTGACACCCGCCGCACGCGCGTGCGCAACCGCACAGGCATCTGGCAAGCGCCTGCAGCTGAATTTCACAGCGGACCCGGTGCCCCAGCCCCCGTCCTTCATTGGCAACAAGCTGCTGGACTCGTACAGCCTCGAGTCGGTGCTCGACTACATTGACTGGAACCCCTTCTTCCAGGTACGAAGTACATGTATGTACATAGTAGTACTTCTTGAAGTACTTCAAAGTAGTTATGTATGATGCACACATGTGTCCTGTACAATGTTGTTAGTAGAGTGCATTTTCCAGGGCGCTTCAGGTATGTATGGGGCACGCATAATCTCCCCACAATACATTTCGAAGTAGTACAAGTAGCAAGAGAATGCAAGCTGCTGGGCTCGTACAGCCTAGAGCCCGTGCTCGACTACATAGACTTGCACCCCTTCTTCCAGGTATGTACTTGCACCTCAAAGTACATAAATTGTTGTACGGCACACACATGGTTTCCATACAATTTATTAGGACAGTGTGCGGCTACATTGACTGGAACCCGTTCTTCCAGGTGTGTATGGCACGCGCGCATGGTTTCTGTACAATTTTGCCAGTGGATCGCATTTAGCAGAGCGCTTCAGGTATCTATGGCGCACACATTAATTTCCATACCATGTACTTCTTGAAGTACCAGTAGAGTGCATGTCGCTGGGCTCGTGCAGCACCAAGTCTGTGCTCGATTACATTGACTGGAACCCCCTTCTTCCAGGTGTGTATGGCGCGCACACATACTTTTCATACCCCTGAATTGCAATCTATCATATATATGATAGATCACCACACAGGCTTCGGCCTGGCTTTCTGCCCCAGCCACCGGAGTACCTGGGCTCAGTCACCTTTTTGGTTTCTTTCATATATATAATATGTATATATATATATACCGGTATACATGTATATGAGTGCATCTTGCAGGGCGGGTCAGGTGTCGAAGGGCCTCTGGTATTGCGTGGGTATGCTGTGTTTGCACGCCGCCTGGCACTGCCAACAGTTGTGAAGGAAGCTGAAGCGTTGCCAAGCCCGGCTGCCGTGGCTGCAGCACCATGTGTGAAGTCACTCCTGCCATGGCTGGGGCAGTGCCAGGCTGTAGTGTGTGGGTGCGGGAGCTGCGTGGGCATTACCATACATTACAAGTATGCTATACTACTAGAAGTATGTACTTCATGCTTTAAGAAGTACATACTTGCGCTACCACTCGAAGTTTATACTTCATACTACTCGAAAATATTGCTACTACTGTAGTGTACTACTAGTACTTGTTGGAGTACACAGTTAACACATGGCGTCCATACATATCGTGGTTTTGTGTGCAGACATGGGAGCTGCGTGGGCGCTACCCCAACCGTGGCTACCCCAAGATCTTCAATGACGCCACCGTGGGCGGCGAGGCCAAGAAGCTGTTTGACGACGCGCAGGTGAGCCACATAATTCGCCTTTAACAACAATACTATACATACTGTAGGAGTATTTGGAATTATACGTGATTCGCCTTCACAACAATAGTATAAATTATGGTCCATGGCACAAAAACACACACGAGACACCGATGCTGCTGTGACTCTCGGTGAAGGAGTGATCCTGCACACGCAAATCGCAAGAGGGACACAGACGCAGCACCCTAGGTAACAATGTTGTGCCGGTTGCAGATGCTAGGATGCGATGCTTTGGTTGGGATTAGTATACTCAAGCAGTAGTAGAAGTAGAACCAAAAAGCGAAGCAAAACAAAAACTGCTTCAGCGTATACCGAGTACAGAAGTGTACCACGAAATATTTCTAGGAATTTTGCGCCTGTGGAAAAGACATGCGCTGCCATGCTGAAAGATGGCCGCTGCCGCCCGTTCCTTCGCTGAGCAGGTTATGCTGAAGGACATTGTGGCCAACAAGCGCCTGCGGCTCACGGGCGTGCTGGGCCTGTACCCTGCCAACAGGTGAACTTCAAGTCCAACTTCAACTCCTGTTGTGCTGAGCAGCGTGTTGCCGCAGCTGACCCCATCACACGCATGGTGCTGTCTCGCATGTTGCAAGTGGCAGCAACGGCGCCAGCCAGTACTGCCGCCGCCGACGCCACCTCACCTCACCGCAACGCCGCAACCAAGTCTGGCGCTGCCTCCCCTGCTGCTGCCGCTTTGCGGCCTTGCCGCACTGCACAACACCGTGTGGTCTCGCTCTCCCAACAGCATGTGCCCCCCCCCCCCCCACAAACACACTCACCGTCACTTGCACCCATAGCAAGTGAGCACAGCACTACTGCCGCACGCCGCAACCGAGAGACTGACGCCACCACACCCTGCCGCTGCCGCCTCCTCCGCCCTTTTGCCGCCCCTCGTCTTTATTTTTTGTTCTTTTGCCTTTCTTTTGTTCTGTCTTTTTTTGTTGTCCTGTCGCTTTTTTGTTGTTCTGTTTTTTTGTGCGTGCTGTTCTGTTGTTTTTTTGCTGCTTTTTGGCGTTTCATTTTGTTTCCAAACACTATCCTCCTGCGGGAGCAGGGTGGGCGAGGACGTGGTGGTTTACGCAGACGCGTCCCGCTCCTCCGCCCTCGCCAAGTTCTGCATGCTGCGCCAGCAGGCCGAAAAGGACACGCCAACGGAGCCGTACATGAGCCTTGCAGACTTTGTGGCCCCTGAAGGAGAGAAGGACCACCTCGGCATGTTTGCGGTCGCGTGCATGGGCTGCGAGGAGGAGGTGCGTGTTTTTTGTGGAAGTTTAGAGTTGAAGTTGACAGTTGAAAGTTGGAGTTGGTGAGAGGGACCACCTCGGCATGTTCGCGGTTGCGTGCATGGGCTGCGAGGAGGAGGTGCGTATTGTTGAAGTTGACAGGTGAAGTTGGTATGTGCTCGCTGTCATACATGAGCCTCACAGATTTTTGTTGTTGCCCCTGAGGGAGAGAAGGACCACCTCGGCATGTTTGCGGTCGCATGCATGGGCTGCGAGGAGGAGGTGCGTGTTGTTGAAGTTGGAAGTTGAAGTTGACAGTCAAAGTTGAGTTGGTGTGAGGGGACCATGGAATTGGTGAGCGGGACCGTTGTGGCATGTTCGCGGTCGTGTGCATGGGCTGCGAGGAGGAGGTGCGCTCTGTTGAAGTTGCAAGTTGATGTTGGCGTGCGCTCGCTTGGTCACCCACGTGTGTGGGCATGATTGTGGCCGAGCGCGTGGGCTGCGAAGAGCAGGCGCAATGTTGAAGTTAACAGTTACAGTTGGTTAGCGCCTGTGTGTCGGCTGTGCCCCCCCCTCATCCCCCCCCCCCCCCCTGCACGTGTGCCGAAACCGCAGGTGAAGCGCTTTGAGGCGCAGAACGACGACTACTCCAAGATCATGGTGCAGGCGCTGGCCGACCGCCTGGTTGAGGCCTTCGCGGAGGCGCTGCACGCCGACATCCGACGCACCTTCTGGGGATTCGCGCCCGAGGAGAAGGTGCGCCTGCTCAACACAGTCTCGTTTTCAGGGAACAGTCTTGGTGCTGAGCAACACTCTCAGTTTTGAGGAGCCGCAATGGAAGAACAGTCCCCATTTTGATGAACACTCTCTCAGTTCTGAGGAACAGTCTTTATTTCAAGGCGTTGTCTTGGTGCTTGTTCCCAGCGGCGCACGTGCGGCAGGAGCACGGTGAGGGCAACTGCAGTGGCGGCAGCGGGCACTTGCAGCCTTTAAGCTCCGCGCAAGCAGGACGCCCACGCCGCTTGCGCCACACCAGAGGCATCTGGTGTGTGCTGTGGTTTGCCATGCTGAGAGTAGTGCATGGCTCACCCGCTGCGTCAAGTGGCCTGCCTTCAGCCACGCTCCTGCTGCTGCTGACGCATCCAGTAACTGCACTGCCTGTCACCTTGTCAGACGCTGCCCAAGCACGTGCGCTCACCGTTGCCGCCTTTGTTGCTGCTGCCGCCGCCGCCGCCGCTGCCATCCCGGCTGCTGCCGCCCTCTGCCGCCGCTGCTGTCGCCGCCGCCGCTGCGACCGCCCTTGCCACCGCCACTGCCACCGCCTTTGTCACTGTCACCGCCACTGCCGCCGCCGCCGTTGCCACCGCCGCCACCGCCGCCACTGCTGCCGCTGCTGTCTCTGCTGCTGCTGCAATCGCTGCTACTGCTGCCGCCGCCGCCTCTGCTGCCGCCGCAATTTCTGCTGCTGAGCAGGTGGTGGGCGAGGACCTGTTCAAGCTCAAGTACCAGGGCATCCGGCCCGCGCCGGGCTACCCCTCGCAGCCGGACCACACGGAGAAGCGAACCATGTGGAACGTTCTTCAGGCCGAGGAACTTGCCGGCATCAGGCTCAGCGAGTCCCTGTCCATGATGCCCGCCTCCTCGGTGAGCTTTGCTTCATGTTTGCAGTCATGTTGTGCAGGCATTTTTTTTTTTTCTACTGCATTTCGCATGCGGCGCACAAAACCCTGCCTGTGTTGGGCGGGCAGGGGTGTGGTGTCCGCTGCAGGTGGCACGGGGCATGTAGAAAGCCGTGCCTGCGCGCGCCTGTGCTGGAAACAGCTTGCCTTGAGGAGCGGGAAATATACACGTTTTACTAAAAGTTGCATGTATGTGAGTACTGAATGCCTACAAGTACATAGGAAGTCGGTGCGACACGCTGTGAGGGTGTTTGCACGTCTCTAGGGTGTAATTGACTTCGAAGTATTTACAAATTAGAGGCGTGCACGGACCAGAACATGTGGGCATCGGTACACGGGTGACCGAGGAAAAAGCACGCCCGTGTGAGGCAGGGTCCGTGTGTTTGCGTGTCCTGCTGCAGCGCTGGTGGTTCCCAGCTGCGCAGTCTTCTTTCCTTGTGGCATTTGACACCTCTGGTGCGCACAGCTTTGTCCCCTCCTCTCACAGCCGTGCAAGTGTCGCAGCACTCTGTAGCGCCAGCTGTGAGCGCCACGTGCAAATTCCGCTTACCAGTGTGGTGTGCAGTACAACTGCAGTGCTGCTGTTCCCAGGCAGAAGTTCCTGTGTGTCTGCAGTTGCATCATCAATTGCCGACCATTTCGGGACATCGATGCGGACCAACACAAATACTTCTAGTACGTAAGATGTTGACAGAAATTCAATTTTACCGTGGTACAAAATAAGACCGTCTCAGGGCAGCTTGCAGCCGTAATAGAATCAACTATGAAAACAAGCTGTATTTGCTTTTAAAGTAAAAATCAAACATTATTGGACAAAATCAGCCGGTGTTCTCGCATGTAGACATGTATTTGAGCAGTACATCAATGCCTGGCTTTTCCAAGCCCGACTTGTTTGACGCCCCCCGTCCCTTCCACTCTGCTGCTCCCATATGTGGTGAGACAAAACTAGCTGGTGTTCTCCAATGTACTCAGGCACTTCAAGAGTCCATATCAATGCCTGGCTCTCT
The DNA here is from genome assembly GCA_032358315.1 of Ophiocytium majus. Classification (NCBI taxonomy): domain Eukaryota; class Xanthophyceae; order Mischococcales; family Ophiocytiaceae; genus Ophiocytium; species Ophiocytium majus. The sequence goes on along the minus strand of JAULBY010013480.1, from coordinate 1,871 downwards.
GTGTGCTGACGACCCCACGCCCACTCCACCCTGCTGCCATTGTGTGCAGGTGTCGGCGCTCGTGTTTGCGCACCCCAAGTCGGAGTACTTTGCCGTTGGCAAGGTCGGCAAGGACCAGGTGAGAACTGCGGTGACCGCACATGTTCATGCCACAGTGTTTATGCACAGTGTTCATGGTTCCATTAGAGCAAACAGCAAGTGGTGCCAGTGGTGGTGTGCCTGCAGTCTTGCACTGGTGCCTGTTGCCTGCGGCATGCCGACATGTGCACAGCCTGTATTCAAAACATCCGCACTCCACGCGTTTAAAAACCGTGTGCTTCACTGCATTCTATGAGTAGCGCCCACCCACACCACATGACTGCCAATAGTGGGCTCCTGCACGGTGAACCGCGCCACACCCCCGCGCCCCTTTCTTGTACTTCAAGTTTCATCAAAGCGTTACTTCAAGCACATGCCACTGCTGTGCCCGCCGGCCGCCGCAGGGCAGGCCGCGGAGCCGCCCCCACCATAGATCTCGTAGTATAGCTGGTGCACACATGCCCTCATGTCTCTATGACTAATGTACATACTTTAAGTTTGGCCAACACACACGCATCATGCGCACCTTGTGCTGAGCAGGTGGAGTCCTACGCGGAGCGCAAGGGCATGCCCCTCGAGGAGGCGCAGAAGTGGCTCAGCCCCATCCTCAACTACGAGTTCTAGACTTGAAGTCACAAACTTCAAGTTGCAAACTTCAAGTTGATGTTGGTGCGCCGCGCGCGCGCTGACAGTGGCAGCGACAGCAGGAGCGCGCGACGCAGCAACAAGCGCTCGCAGCAGCGCGTTGGCGCTTTGCACCGCGGGTTTTTGAACCGCACAATGGTTTTGGGCACCCGGCCCTCGCGCCCGGAGAAAACACACACGCGCAATTTTATCCACGATGCAGTGCCCGCTTACACACGTGGCAGCAGCGGCGCACGCTGCCGCCGCCGCAGCCACGCGCGGGCGCGCGCCAACGTCTGCTGGCTGCTGCACAGCTTTCATGTTGAGGTTGACCAGAACTTCAACTTCAACTTGAAGTTTGGGCTCGAGGCTCGGCACGCCGCGACCCTCCTTCCCCGCAGCAGCATGCTACCTTAGTAACAGGGGTGGGGTGTGTGTGTGTGGGGGGGGGATTGCTCAAAGGTGCGAGGGGCAGCTGGGGCGTATTGCTGGAGTTAGATCACTTTTTTGCTTTGGCACATGATAGGGGCAGGGTCTGTCCACCTTGTGGCCGTGCGCGTGGCCGCCGCCGCAGCAGCGTCTTGCACAGTTATGGTGTAACTGCCGCGCCGCGCAGCCCCGCGTATCATCCCAGCTCATGTTTTATTTGGCACATAAATGCAGTGAGCACCGGCTCGGCCCCACTGGCGAAGCCTCAAGACCTGTGTTTCCCTTGCGTGTGTGTGACATGGTGCGTGACCGCGATCGCGCTGTTGTGTGTGGTGTGCCTGCAAAACCACCGCCTGGAATGCAATTAGGTAGCATTGCGCCATTTGCAAGGGGGGCTAAGGGCTCATACCATGAAGTGCTACGTCCGCAAAATACCAGCGTGTCTGCGAATGTCGGGGACCACGAACATTTCGCCAGTGCCGCCGGACTACCACCAGCACCGCGCAGGCGTTGGGGGCGTGGTATGTTGGCCAGCCTGTGTCAGTGCATGTTCACACTTTGTGTGTTATATATTGACATATATATATATATATATATATATTGTGTGTGTGTGCGCATGTTTGTATACACATGTGTACCCCTGGGACATTGGGCTGTAATCAATTAGAGTAGTGCTCTGGCAACATGCCAGGCTTCCCACAGTACTGAGCTTTCCCAGTTTGTTTTTCGCTACCTGTCTG